>CATKHJ010473255.1:0-35673 GCA_949750685.1 Vernicia montana
AAAATTTTAAAAAATAATTTTAAATTTCTGTAATTTAAATTTTGAGATTAAATTACTTCCAATTTTGTCATATAAATTTATCAATCCGTATTTAATAGAAATTTTTTAAAATTATAATTACCAAAATTAGAAACTCATAAAAAAAAAAGAATCGTATTTTTTTTCAATAAAAAAAAAGAAGAATATTTATTTTTCTTATTACCCATATAATTATTTTCCAGCAAAAAGAATCATGATTTTTATAATTGGTAATTTAGTGGTCCCCTCTCATTTTTTTTCTCCTTAAATACAGCTGGTCCCCCCTTTTTTTTTCTCCTTAATTATAGTTGATACCCCTTGGTCCACAATGCTACATGAACCTGGGTCCATAATATAATTTACCATAAAATAGGGATGTCAAATAATAAAAGGGTTATTTTCCTAAAAAAAAAAAAAAGTTAATTAATTAAATTAAAAAATTAAATAAAACTGATCTATTTTATGTTGAATGGGTACTATTACACTAACATTTTTTTATTTAAAGTAATTTTTCATATATATTTAAGAGATCCTAGAATAATCTTATTATATGTTTAATAGGAACTCAGAATTCTCAAAACAAATTAACTCTAATTTTAAAAGTGACATTTTAATGTTGAAAATTAAAAATTTAAATAAAATATAAATACAATAGCAATTTGGTGGGAGGCATTATAAATTTTAATAGACGCGCAATTAAAAAAAAAAAAAAAATCCCTATAAGTTTATAAATATTTGAATGAACTAGTAATTTTATTCACAAAAATATGAATTTGTACCCAAATTTACAAGTACCATAACAATTTTAATTGGATATCTTATGAATTTTAATAGAATCACAACCTAAAATATATATAAATTATAAATATTTCAATGAGATTGCAATTTCAGTATGGTATCCAAAAAATTTAAAAATATATACAAATTACAATAATTTTTTTTTCAATAAAATTACTTGACCCAGAGGCGGATCTTTGTATAGACGTGGAGGAGCCATGATCTCCAAAATTTGAAAATTTTAATAAATATTACATATATTTAAATTTTTTAAAAACATTTTAATATTATATTTTCAATATTTGACGAGAAACTTTTGATTTGACCGCTCAAAAATTAAGTTGATCTTTGCCCCCATATAGATTTCAAGGTGTCTTCCGAATTAACTTCCAAGAATCTACGACATTTTACTAAAAAAAAAAAGAAAAGAAAAGAAAGAAATCCATACAAATTTAGTGGGATTCATACTCGAGAAAAGAATGTATAGTTTCCAATTCCATATGGAAGCAGTTTTATTAGACATTATGAGTTGGAATTGTCCGTGGTGTGCGTGTCTTCCAAGCCCCAAGTTACATATAAGGGAAACCAACGTCAAAATGATGATTTTTAACCTATACTTTTATTAAAATTATGATAATTTTAAGAAATTATATTAATTCATATATTCACTTTAACACATATGTATTTGTACTTAATTAATATGAGGTTTGAAAATCTAAATAATTAAAAATATATAAATTTAAACACTTGATTTCTTTTTTTAACAGAAAATACATCCAAGAAAATAATTGAATTTGTTATTCTATTCACTTAATAATATTAACTTAACTGTAATTATGTTATTTATCCTCTCTCTATTTGATATTTTAATTCTCATATATGAAATGACATTTTTTTATCTTTTAATTTATCGCAAAAAATAAAAATAATGGGTCAAATTTTATTTTTTAAGAGGAATAAATTAAAATTTTAAGTAGCATAATTTTTATTTTGGAAAAAAAAAAATTAAAGGGGGCAATTGCCCTCCTAAACCATTGACTTCTTCATTATGTTATACTCAATTGATTTAAATGACTTAAAGTTCAACCATATGGTTATACTCAATTGACATAAGGTGCAACCATTTGCAAAGAAATCTGAAGTTGACTACCAAGAATTTAGCTAGTTTAGATTTGTGGAAAGTCTAGACTCCACACGGAAAATTGGAGTTGCGATATTTTATTTTATTTATTTATTTTAATATTAGAAAGATATAATGGATCGAAATAACATTATAAAATACACAATAAATATATATATATTTTAAATATTAGAAAATTTTAATAGACCGAAATAACATTGTAAGATATAGGTATCTCTTCTTTTGATCAAATCTATTACCAAATTGATAATAACTCTTTATGGTTTGAGAGACTTAACATAAAATTTTTTACTTTTCACACCTTTAAAAGTGATGGAGAAGACCAACTAAATCACATCTAATTTGCAATTTGATGTGATTTGACATGCGATGAAAAAAAATATATATATTTATTTAAAGAATAATTTTTAATGATTTTTAATTAATAAAATATTTACTAGATAACATGTATGATAAATGTATGTTATCGGTCATATATATATATTGGGTCTTTGGTGGTTGATAAAGAGAGGTTGACCATTGAATTGGCTTGTTTTTGGTTTTTTTCCTTTGTTTCATTGTCTTTGACAATTACTTTATCCTTCCTTTGGAAAACCATTACTAATTTTGCTGAATAATTCCCCTTTGTTGCTTTCATCCCATGCCCAACGCATCAAGCGTCTACAAAATTACAAATTTTAACAAAAATAAAGAAAAAAGAAAAAGGAAATTAGGATCTATCGTAAAAGAGAAACCTCAAACAAAAATATTTTGACAGAAAATGACTCTAATTATCTGAATTACAAAAATCTTTCTTACACCAATTCTCCTTAAATGCAAAAAACACTTTAAAAAGCAATTAAATCAAAGCAAACAATTTTTTCTATAACAAAAGGAAAATGCTATTTATCCCAAATTTTTGTACTAATACTTTAAGATTATTATAAAGAAAAATCAATGAATTTTCAGTTGAGTTTAGTGGTATCGGAGTCACCAATTTGACATGTTATAAGTTCTAGCCTCAATGCAAAACATGCTCTAACTAGTTAATGAAGGAGCTAAAATCAAATCCAAATCCCTTAAAATTTTTGTAAATTTGTATACAAACATCGTAACAATTCATTTACAATATACTCAACATGACAGATACAATAATGGCAAGTATAAGCAAAAGAATAATGGAAATTAGAAGGGTTAGTAAAAGTTTTTTGTTTTTGTAACATATCCTTTAGATTTCTTACATTTTCACTATTAATCCTACACTAAACTTCAAGATGCAAGCTAAAGTCTATATCTAGTCATCTTCCTCGCACCAACAAGAAATCCATTAGCAGCTGTGAAATCAAATACAATGTGAAGTTGACCCTGCAAATGTGTACGTAGTATTTCAACTTGGAGACCATTTCACAAAAACTGAATTCCATCTTCGGTAAAAACATCTCTACAAAACCGCACATTTGATGCATCAATGTCCTCGAGCTCAAGTGTGTTCTCCTGATTACTTCATTTTCTTTATGTAGTAGGTTTTGGTGGATCCTCTGCAAAATTACATGTATGAAATGTTGGGTCTACATCGAAAGTAAAAAGTCTGATGAAGGACGTGAATTGTGGATATGCATCTTCATGTGCTCAGTTTATATTCACACGAGCATGGTTTTATATATCAGCCATTACTGATGTATCATCCCAATTATAACGGTGAATCACCACGAGTGCGACTTACTAACATGGTTCATACAGTCATTTTTCTAAACAAATAACGCCAACTGTGACTAGGCCATGAATACTAACAAGGCTACACTGCAAACACAACTGTGAACGTGATTTAAACCCTTGTACATTTGTCTACCTGTGTCGATGTGTGTGACACCAAGGGTATTCTCTTCGTCATCAGGAGAAGTTTATATGTATTCTCCTGATAATGCAGAGTTCATGTGAATATGAATGAACTTTTCTCAGAGTTCTAAAAATACAATCCAAGATGTCCACATGCCATCTATCTAACTGAACTCCAGATAATCAAGCCTCACAAACCAGTTGGTGTCAGCAAATATGAACAGCAAGTATTTTCTGCTAACAGTTAACAGGTCCGCAGAAGTAACATAAGCAGTTGTCAAGAAGAGTAAAGAGTATCACAAATTTGTGAACCTTGACCCGATGGACAGTTTTGAAATCAGAAGAGAATGCATGAAGTAATATAGGTAAATTAAAATTTGGGGAAAACTGGTTTGCAAATAATGAGCTCAAAAAAACTACATGAGATTGGAAATGGCAGCCACACCTGTGGAAATAGGGTCCATATGTACAAAGAAACTTGCAGCAACTATTAGGTAGCAAAGGATGAGCATTAGTCCTTTAAAGTAATTAGAAGTTCCCTCCTGCAAGCCCAGCAAAATTGATATGTAACTAAAGAACAGGCACAGTATAATATAAACTTGCAGCATAGATCATGCAGGCCTTTTTGTGAGTGTATATCAAATGCATCACATGCTTTTTTGCATTTGCAATATGAACTCCATGATCAAAGAATGTAAATTTGAAACTTGATCCATTTACAGCTAATAAATTATAATATTCGAGCTTCTATAGATATAAAAAGTAACTGCAGGAGTCTATTATTGGTCATTGATGCAAATGGCAAAATAATAAAAGGTCCAGCAGCAAACCTGCAACATAAAGGCGACCACCAGAACGGTTATAAAAAGTGTTGCTGTCTCAAAAAGTTGAAAATTTAGGTCCATGGGACGCCCCATGATCCACCCAACAACCACAAGGAAGGGTATCTGCAGCCATCAACCAAAATAAAGGAGTTAGGGTAAATGCCCTACAAATGTGAAATGAAGAAACATGCTTTCAGCTCTCCAATCAGATTATCCAGGCATGGTCTGTAGGGCATTGCTAAATAATGTTTTGATATTGATCTTTATGATGAGAATATGATCAAGACATTCTTGTTCAACCAGATTGAGAACTAAATAAAGCCATTATTCTCTATTAAAAAGTTAAGCTAATAGAGACACCCAAAAAAATAAAACAGAAGAAGAAATGAACTTTAATCTATGCAACAAAAGTTGGAAAAATAAAATGAAAAATTTTCACTCAAATTTCAGCAAGCCAAAGTGAAATTTTGTTTTATCATTTACAGAAATTAGCTAATTCATGAATAATAGCACATGTGAACCATTAAAACTGATTTCTTCAATTGTTTTCTTTTATTAAGTATAGAACATAGCAATTAAAATGGAAATAATGGAGTAAAAAATATATATTTTTTAAAGGGAAAAAATATAATCACAGGTTTCAGATTATTAGTACAAGTCCTATAAATGTATAATGCTTATAATTTTCTTTTTTCCTTAGCATGATTGAAGAGACACACCTCTGTGGTAAATATCATAATTAGCACAAAGCGGGGATTATTTAGATTTATTTCCTGCCCAATATGGGTTGTAAAATTTGTGTGTCAATGTACTTGACATTTGTAATAGATATTTGGCTTGTATATAATATCTCTTGGCAAAATAAAAAGATTCTAATTAGCATAACAATGAAAAGATGTTATTTTTATAATGTCCTTTCTTCTGCTGATTCTCATTAATTATATTTCTTAGTTCTTTTAATCCTCCATTATTTTTAACCTACAAAGCAATATAAAATATTACTAAAAAAAGAGTTCCTTCTCCTTGACATATATAGCTACCAACATTTTTATCAAATTCAGTAAAGATATACATACATATGCAATTTTAGAAGATAAAGGTGGATATGAAATGGTTAAAGGGTACAATTCATCAAGTGCGGAGTACTCACCCCAAACATAGATATTTGTGTTGATGAGCCTATTGCCACTCCCAAAGAGATATCCTGTATCAGATTGATTGAATTAGAAAGAAGCAACAGTTTTGGAGAAGAGGGTGGGAAGGGGAGCTGTGTAATAATTGTTTCATAACATCAACATGATAAGACGTGCTTACAAGCTTGTCTTTCATGGCGAACATAACAGCACCTGCATGCTCTGCTGCATTCCCAACAATAGGGAGCAGGATAACACTTATAAATGCTACAGGTATTTTCCATTCAGTAGATGCTCCCTGAAAAATGTGTGCACGACAAGAACATGCAGAAAATGAGTGAACAAAAGATATTATTTTATTACATGAATCTTAATGAACATAAGATTAGAACTTTTTTATCTTCTAAAATATGAGGGTAGATGCAAATTATGTATATAAGTTTTGGCAAATGAAAGGCTCACACTACAGAGGCTTTACTGTTTAGCACAAACTCCTATCACTAGCCATTGAAGGAAAATAAGGAATAAGTGAGAAAAACATTACAGAGTTTTCTTTAACTAAAAAATGGATCATCATCTTCCGAAATTGCTTCTGTTATTGTTTTTGTAAAAGATATAAAATGGATGCACAAGAAAATCAATCACCAATGAAGTATGACATAAACTGACAACGAAATACCTCTATGGCATCAACTAAATATTCTGAGAGAACTGAAATCCACGCGGTTAAAACAAATAACCATGTGATTGCTTCCCATTTTGAGATCTCAGGAGCTTCTTCCTCGCCTGCATTCCAGGCTTGATTTTCCCCCTGATTTTAGGCCATCAAAGCAATGAATCCTTAATATCATATTCAAGAAAATGGATTGAAACTGCAGCAAGATTTCAAGAGTTCATGCTTCACACCAAGCAGATAATAAATTGAGATCAAGAGAGATGAGCTGATAAATAACAGAAACTGTACTATTTATATTATCTTTCTGTTTATACATCTAACCAATGAAGTCCATTTGATGACAAGTCCTATCTGACTGTTTGCTAATGAGATGGAATTTTGAATGAAATCAAGAGGATGTTTACTCCTATGCTCTGCTCTGCTAATAGCCATATGCTCAGAAATCAACAATTATCTAAAGAAGCATAATTAGTTTATTGAATATAATCTAGGGAGTGAATATAGCTTCTCTTGAGCCAACATTAGAACTACAAACAGTTGCCCTGCCTACTGAAAGAAATATGGTCAAAATTTGCATTACTTAATAGTTATTAACAGAATTCTATTTTGCTAAAAAAGGAAAGAGCATAGGACCATTCATCCAACATTGAACTAGAGAGAAGCAAAGCAATGCATCATAGAAAGCAACATGCATTTATTTTCTCTAGAACGATGAAGAGACTAACCTCATTCACAGGAACACACAGATTTTTTTGGCTCTTCAGCTGAAAATAGAGAAATGCTGCATATGCAAAGAGCATGATGCAACTACTAAACCTTGAAAGAGCCAACTCAGACTTTCCATAGTGCAATTCTGTACGTGTAGAGTGGAGGACAGCAGGGAATAGCAGGCCCATTACTGCCATTAACAGCAAACTAGAATTCACTGTAGCAGTTCCCTAGAAATGAGATTTGAACAATTTGAACCATCATCAGCAACAAAGTACTGAAGGACACAAAAGACTGGAAAAAAAAAGGTACAGTAAAGAAAATCCATGTTTCTGGTTTGGCATGCTTGGGGTGAATATACCTTATTAAACACCTGTTCCCTCTCAACAACCACTAGTCCACCACAGAAGAATGCACATCCAAGCACCAGCAACATGTTTGACAGGATTGATCCAAGTAATGACTGTTGAACAACACGAATCATCCCATTTCTCAATGCATAAATTGATATCATCAGTTCAGTTGCATTTCCAAAAGTAGCATTTAAGAGACCTCCAACTGCAAGATTCATACTTGGACATTATCAGGCAAGAGAGGGGGAAAAACTTAAACTATTAAAAACATTTGATTAAATTGACTGGTGTTACTAAAGCTACTTGTACCAATCTCTTAAAAGTTAGTTAATTTCCAAAAAATATTAAAGTTTGTTAAGGTTTACTGCCAGGCAGCAAAGAATAAATGTAAAGAACAACAGCTGTTGAAACTAGCATGTTGGAAGACCCAGGGCAGGGTTGGGATGGGAGCCAAGAAAAAAAAAAGAAATTTAAAGAATTAAAACACCACTGAAAATCAGGTGTTGCAACTCTTATTTAAAAAAAGCAAAACTTTAGGAAAAATTAAAGATGCACATGCAGAGAAGGGAGTAATGAGGCTAACATTAGACAACAACATACCTGTAGGTCCAGTAAAGTAAGCCAGCTGCCTACATCAAAAGAAAGCCAATGCAGGCATTAGGTACTCATCAATCCACAGAAATGCTATAATAAAAGAATGCATTTGACATTCAGGTGATTACCAGATTTTCAATTCATTTTATCTTCATACTTTTAGAGATACAAGCACAAACTAGATTGTCACCTGATTTTATATAACTCAAATGAACTATTATTTTTCCCAAATGCTAATGAAACAAAGGAATCTGCTGAACAGATAATATGGTCCTCTTTCCTCCTACCCCACAAGGTGAAAGATAAATGTCACAGTTGTTAAAGAGGCGCGCCTGAGGCTCAAGGTGCACCAGGCGCATCCCCTTGCGCCTCAAACTGCCAAAGGCGGGCAATGTCACAAAGGCGCGCCTTGGTGCGCCTTGAGCCTCAGGTGAGGCGCCCTACAGGCACGCCTTTGTGACAAAATTCCTATTTTATGTGTATTTGTATTTTTTTTTAAAAAATGAAGTGTGAAATAATATGAACCTTTGATTTAAGTTTGAAGATAACTTATTATAGACCTAACCACACTCAATTATTTCAATAAAAGGAAAAAGGAAAGAAAAAGGAATTAGGGCAAGAAGAAATCAATCCAGCAAACAAAAAAAAAAAAAGAAAAAGAGAATAGATGACTCAAAATCAAAGTCGATCTTTTCATTCCTGATATTCATTCACCCTAAATATCTCTCTTCTTACCTTGATTGGTCATCTCTCTTGCCTTAATTTGGGTTATCTTTCACATATTTTGTTTCCAGTCACTGTTCCTTTCTACCATTTACTTTTCTAAGTTTAACTTTTTAAAAGACACAACAATGTTGGGTGATATATTTATTCTGATATCTTGAGGCTCTAAAATCTGTCTATATAAGTCATCATCTTAGATTGATATGAACAAGCTTAAATACAAGTTTGAAAAATAAAAAATGTTTAATTAATGTATCATTTTTTTAAATAATGAATTAAATCATTTATAATTTAGAAATACATGATGTTCTTTTGTGTTTTTTTTTTTTTGGGTTGTTGCTGATTAAATTCTAAACTTTAAATTAATGCTTTGGATATTATTAACTTGTGTCTACATAATTTAACAATCACATATTACTAATATATGAGTTTATTATGAATATTAGGCATTTATGTTGAAATTTTATTAAAATTCTATCTTTTTGCACGCCTCATATCGCTCAGGCGCACGCCTGAGCCTAGGCTCTAGGACCCCTTAGTGCGCCTTGCGCCTTTAATAACTATGTTGGAAATAAAGATTGCATTAGGAAAAACAACATTTGAACATACATCACAATGAACAACATCATCAAGATTAACCATTGTGCAGTTGGTGCAAAACCACTTCAAGATCTCAACACGTTTTTGAACAGGCTCCCAGTCACTGTCATCATCATCATCATCTAACCAGTCTTGATTGTTGTACATATCCTGGAAAGTCATTTCTCTCTGCCTTGTCTTTCTCTGCAATGAAGTCAAATACAAATTGGGATATGATGGAAGTTATAAATCATAGTCCCAAGCAAGTATACTTCTTGAGTGTGTTAAGACACTGATGTGTACTTACAGAGACAACATTGGCGTTGCCATCAACCTCTCTGGTGCACATTGTTGGAGTATCTTCTTCACTAGGGATTTCATCATAACTACGACTAGCACTGGTTCGATTAGAACCCAAATTTTCATGTCTTCCACTAATGCCATTACGTGAAACTCCATGACTTTGCTTGTGAAGACTCTTCTCCGAATCCCCATTTGCTAGATGATTTGTTTGAAGTGTTTCCAAAACCATGTTGCCTTTAAAGTTCACATAAAAGAATTTCTACCACAATCAGCTTTCCATTAAAATCACCATCATAGAACTAATTATGCTAAAAAAGTAATCATAATAACTAAAACTATTGCATGCATTGCCACAGGGATTAGAAAGAAAACCTTGTTGAACACCTAAAAACAAAACCCTAATATCACATTATTTTATTTCCAAAAACAAACAATTTAGTCAAACCCTAAAAAATCTCAAATCAAAACCATAATATCATCGCTCGGACCAAATAAAAAAAGTTAAAATAAAAAATAAAAAAAAAAAAAGACAAATTCCAGGTTTTGGATTCGGAATCTGAAACCCTGAAAAGAGAGAAAGAGAGAGTACCTGAACAGTATTGAACAAAAATCGAGAGAAGCCGTTGATTGGTTATAGCGAAGACATTTTGGAGTTAATAGAAATTTGTTGTTGTAGTGGAAGTAACAAGTAGCATTGGAATTGACGGAGACTGAGCCTGTTTCAGAAGTTTTCCTTCGAAAATCGCTATACAGCAGTTGTAGTAGTGTTGTGTTTCAACTTTCTCTCTCCGTTGAGATCGTTGGATGGAGGGTTACAAAGAGTCGGGTTGGACCGATTCAGATATTCAAATATTTCTTTGGTAAAAGACTAGTGTAATTAATCGGTTCGAGTTGATTTGATCCTTACCCGAATTCAATTTGTAAGGTGTAGAGATCTGGTCAGGTGTTAGGTCCAACTCAAATCAAAACGAGCAAAATCAGATGGTGACTCAGATAACAAAAAATGGTCAATTTGCCTGAACCTGCCTGAACCCGATTGGTTTTGCCTAGAATTCAATCGACCCGACAAGTTTTTTCCAAAATTCAGACGGAAGTTTTGAATGAAATTTGGATTGTTCTTTTTCATAAGTTAGACATAACGGATCACAAAAAAAAACTTTATTCGATCCAAACCCAATGGTAAAAGTATTGAAAATTAATGAATATGAAAATTTTATTTCTTTTTCAATAAATAAATATTTTTTAAAATTACCACAATTTTAAGGTGCGTATATTTTAATTTTTTATTTATATATATGTTTATGTGTATATACATTTTTAAAAAAAAATAACTTCCTTTCTTACAAAATTTCACCATGCATCACTTACCCCACATGTTTTGGCCGAAACTCATCTAAAAATTTCAAATTTTAAATTTTAAATTTGGTTAGACTTAGTTAGACTTGTAATGAAAACTCCATTACAAGATTGTTAAAAACTAATGAATGTCAATTTTTATTTGTATTTCAATAAATAGAAATTTAATTTCCTTTCATACAAATAAAATATTTCTTCAACTAAAATTTCTCCATGCATTACTTATTATTTAATAATAATGTGTTCGATATATGTATTTTAATCATTTTTCTTTTTTTATACGTTTATATTTATCTGTTTATGATGTATGTTTTACTTTTATATAAAATTCAAATAGATATAAAAAATATAAATAGATGAGAAATATATAAACAGATAAAAAATTGAATGATAAAATTTTATTATAATAATAAAAGACATAATAATTTCATAATAAATTTTTATTATGATAAAAATAAGACATAATACTCTTCTAATAATAGTTCTTTTACATAAATGTACTCTAAATGAATTCAGTTAAAAAAAATCAATGGTGTCCTAAATATTTTTTCTAAAATTAAAGTTTATATATAAATATTTATATGTACAAGGGAATAAGGAGTTTGAACCTAGATCTATTATCAAAATATATAGACAACGTGTTAATCCAAAGATGATGATTTTATAGTAGTCAATTTTCTTTAATAAAATAATTTCATAATTAAAAAAAAAAAAACACACATCTATATAAAAACATTAAAAGGCTTCTGGGATTTCATTTTTCGTTCTACAGTGAAATTTGTAATTGATTTTGGCATGATTGATTTACCTATATGCCGTCGATTCCTCCTTCCCCCCTTAACAAAATGGCGTTGTTTTGTGGGCTGAAAAAGTAAATAATAATGTTTTACTTTTATGCCTTTTTTTATATGCAGCCCAGACTGAAAATGGTGTCGTTTTTGGGCATATTATTGCCATTTTGCATATCTGTTTTTTTTGAGTTGCCTTTTCTAATCTCCATCCCAAAGAAAAAAAAAAAAAACTCTAGCCCCCATTTCTCTATTTTGCCTCTGCCAATTCTCATCTCAAGACTGTTTATCTTCCTTTCTCTTGCATGTTCCCTTTTTTGTTTCCGATTGATTGCATTTGTGATCTCTGACTATGGGAGATTTGATTTCTTTTAGACCAAGTCTTTTATTGAGTCGATTCAATCGATTGGGATCCATTTTTGAGCCTTTGGCTATGATGCCAGCGTTGGATTATACTTTGGAGTTGATCAAACTCCAGCTCACTTGGAAAGGTATTCTTACTGGCCCAAGATAAAAGCAGATGTCCAATGGTGATTTCAAAATTTTTGCTTTGTTATTCCCATCATCCGATAACCACAAGAAAAGTGGCAGGATTCGAACCTATGGGCGAGAGCTGGAAGGGGTTTCTAACTTCCACTTCTTATAGGACATAAGGGCTTCAAACTTACGCTACGCTAAGAAGGATTGTAGTGCTTCAAGCCTATGTTAAGAGAGTAAGGTTCCTGTCTTGATCCTTTTTCTTTCTTCTTTTTCTTTATATTTCATAGCTTGCTCTCGCTCGAGATGAAAAAGGTAAAGTCTAAGAGGGAAAGACAGCTTATCCTCACCTCGAACTAGCGCACGTAGTAGGTTTTCTCATTGATTGACCTTGCCCCATTTTTTTTATAGTCAACTTGATCGGACTGATGAAAGTAGGTTTAAACTGCCAACTTCGCTCCTAATTCTCGGTAAACTAAATCAACTGGTGATTAGAATGAATATTTTATGAATATAAGAATCAAAAAATTATATGGAATCATGAAAGATGGAAAGATTCTTTGAATCTAGTCATACCATTTCATTATATTGACAATTTCAAAAAGTTACTCATACTATGAGCATAGAATGCTAGTGGAATAACATTTATAGTTAAGGTTAATATAAGTTCTCTCTGTAATAATTTAAGTATCATACCTTTAGTTAGAGTTGGCTTCTATCGAGGCAAGGATCGTGAATCAAGGGAAGGGAAGAATGAGACTAGAATTTTGAAGTCACCCCTGACCAAGACCTAGATGGCAACCTAACCTAGTACGTCAAAATTGAGAAAGAGAACACCCTTGGTTGACAATGAAGAGGTCGAAGAACGCATATCCGGAGCAAAGACCAATCTGGAGCACACACTCGGCGCAAATAACTTATCCGTCCTTAAGGCTTGCTAGTTTCCTAGTTTTTTCGAACCAAATATTGAATCACCTGGCGATGAGGTTATATTATTAAGCATTGGTAGCAAATGAAGGAACCTCTGGAAAAGGAAACAGGGTAACCAGAAATGCTGAAGAGATTAAAGCTGCAATGATGCCTTGGATTCCTTATGTGCTCCTAGGCGACATGCCACATGAGTTTTCTCATCTCGTTGTGGAGCTGTCAATTGTACTAGGACTTTGTCATAATGACAAAAGGCTTGTATAACTGCTCCCAAGGCTCATGCTCTGCTCAAAGGATATTGCTACAAACTTTTCCACCAGAGCTGGACCAGCTTCGCCTACAGCTTTTGAACCTGAGATAGTAGGTTTGCTTTTGAATTTTATATTTCAACCAATTAAATAATGAGATGATAATTATAAAAATAAATAACCATTTATAAACAAGTAAATAAAAATAAATAGACAAAGTAATTAAAAGTACAATAAAAATCAAATAAATAGGAGATATCTCCTCTAACCTTTATGGGTTTTAGAAAGATCACACATTCTCCAAAGTAAAAATAAAATAAAATAAATAAAAAGGAAAAGAAAGAAGGTGATAGGAAGAGGAAATTGTTTATTTTAATATAGATTTGTCACTTGAATCAAATGTGCCTGCATATCCCTTCGAATGGGAATCAAAACCCACACAATTCTTCCATTTTGCAATAGAGGGTTTATTTTAGTTTCACCATTTCTATCATGTTTTGATGATTTAATATTATTATTAGAAGAAAGGAGTAGAAGAAGGAGAATGCGTTTTACCTTAAAAGGGAATAAAAGAAATAATAAGCGATTTGCCTTGGAAAGAAATAAAAAGCATTTTGCCTTAAAAATAATATAAAAATAAAGAGAAGGTACTTACCTTGCGTCTTCGAGGCTTAGGGACGTACAAAGGATGGAACGGCTTGCTGAATCGCAGTTCCACCTTTCTTGATGCAACAAGATGAAAAATATGGGACTAATGCAAGTCAATTCAAGGAGAAAAGACTCAGTTGGTTCGCAAAGACCAAAGCAAAATAAAAATATTTAAACTAAAAACTTGATCCAAGGAGGACCAAGCTGGGTGGCTGTCAACCAAGCAATTAGAAATTGAGAAAATTGAAGTGGGGAGGCTATATATATAGACCGAGGAGAAAAGGACTGAGTTCCCAAGCTTTTGATGTGGAATTCACTGTAAAAATGGTTGAAAGGGATGAAGTTGACGTGTCATGTCGTAAAAGCAACATGCAGCACTGAGGGCATGCCTACGGCAACCTTAGGGTGGCTCGCCCGATTCTTTAGTTTCTTTTTTGATTTTTTGGTTCCTGGAGGTCTGATACTATACCGAATGGTGCTAAAATATGGGTTCACAGCTGCCCCCTCATCATGGTTTCTTTCTTGGAAAGTAAGCATGATGAGAGCGAACACAAGTTGCCACAGTCAAATCACGCAAATAATCCTAAGGCTATCATAGGATGGTCTATTCTAGGTCTTGTCTAGAAAGGGAAACCTAACTCTATACTAGGTTAATGCTGATATTATATCAGGTCTAAGTATGCAATATATGATTCCTAAGGTTGACTTAGGAAGGTCTGACAAGTCTTTAATCTGCTCGGGGTTAAGACCATGAGTTTAGTATGAAGTGGGGGTTAAGACTATGAGTCTAGTATGAAGTGCATCATAAGTCTAATATTGACATAAAAAATGTGAATGTATTTATGAAATGGATATCTTGAACGAGTGAAATGTCTACCTAAACCACTATGGCATTAGAGTGTCTAATCTCTTGAGAGGGATTAGAAGAAAGGTGCCCCCACTTTGGAGAGATGATGATTTTGGAGGAAGGTGACTTGGTCACTTTGACAGTCATTTTGTTCGACCTTGAGTTGATTGGTTTGGAGTTTGGACCAAATAATTTGTTTTGGTTTAAGGTAATTTGTGCCAAAATGGGCTTTTTGGTTTCAATGAAAGTTTATCAGCTTAGGATTTCCAAGGATGATTAATTGGCTTTACTTCAGGTACAGTGTTAGAAGTTTCAACTGCAAGAAGATTTATGGACTATTCATAAAATGGGTTTGTTGGTTTGCTTTATGCGACCCACAATTTAAGGGTTTCCCTAAGATGGCTTTAGGAGACTTTTTGTGCCAAATAAGTTTGGGCTTAAAGCATGATTTGGCTACTTGGGCTATCTCAATAGAACCTCCAAGATCTCAATCTTTGTAGTCCATTGGTTGGCTTTTTGCCTCTGGTTCAGCATTAGAGGGCTTTTTATCAATGAGATTTTACGGGTTAACCATAGGTGAAGAGATTGATGGGTACTTTGAGAAGCATGATGATTTTGATTTTGCCAACGAACTTGGGCTTTAAAGGATGGTTTATGGAACCCTTTGAGAAGTTTGATAAACTTTGATTTTTCCAAGAGACTTGGGCTTTAAGGGTGATGGGTCAAACCTTTTGAGAGATTTTAGGAGGTTTTATGATTGTGTTGATGTAGCATGATCTATGGAAAAGATAAACAAACTTATCATATTGTCTGAGAGACACTTAAGGTGACGCTTTGTCAATTGGATTTAATGGGATTGACACACAGGCCAATAACTGAAAGAATAGAGCCCCTAAGAATGAATAAGCGTTGTTTGTTTTGGTGACTTTTAGTGACTTGACCATTTGACACAAAGAATGACTTGGAGAACATGCCCCTAATGAATGATAAGGGCATCTTAGTTGCTCTAGCTAAGAGATGTGATGATGGATTTGGCAGATGATGATTCGAGGGATGAAGGATGATGACTTTGGAGGACATGCCTCCAATATGGAATAAAGGCATCTTAGCTGCTTTAGCTAAGAGATGGATTGACATGATAGGTATTGACTTAAAAGGTTTTTAGTTTCTTTAGCTTCTAAGGGATTACCATGATTTGACATAAAAAGAGATGACTCGGAAGAATTATCTAGATGCTCTAGCTTCGAAAATGATTGAAAGAAATGACTGACACAAATACAAATGCCTATGTTTTTCCTATGAAGTATGCTCTTCAAGAAGAATGATTTCGAAATGGATTCAAAATAGGAAGAACTGTTTTTCTTCTTCTTCTTTTTTTCAGCTCTAACTTTTGCCTGAGTTACCCTTTCGAGTTTTCAACTCGACGTGCTTGTTCTAACTTTTGTCAAAATCGCCCTTTCAGGTTTTCAACTTAGTAAGCCACCTTTTTTTTTCATTTCATTTTCATTTTCATTTTCATTTTTATTTTTATTTTAATTCAATAAAATTTGGCACTTGAATAAGAAAAGTCATTCCACCATGATTTGAGCCATTGTTTTTTTTATTAGGTAGATTATTAATTTCATATGAATAAAGAATGTTGTGGTGATTGAGAGTCCCTGAATATTCCTTCTTTAATAATGGAGAGGCCATTTAATTTATTAGTCACTTTTAATGAGAAGCATATATCAAATAAGAATGACATAAGTGAAAGTGAGTTTTTTTTTTTTATTATTGGAATTGTAATGCTCATTATAGGTGAAAGTGAGTTCAATTTTAATTTCTTTATTAACTGAATAATTTTTCGAGATTTTGATAATGTTTTGGGATCTTAGGTTTCATCATGTTCTAGATCTTTTGGTGATTACAGTCTTTCGTATCTTAACAAAGTTTATACCTTATGGATTGTGAAATTGTATAGGTTTTTTAATCCAATTTTGATAAGTTTCTCTACCAGGTTGCTTTTAGTTTGTTATTGCTTAAAATTTTCTTACTTTACTAATTTACTAAGAGGGCATGTCAATTACACTTGGTTTAGAAAAAAATGGAGAAGTGATTGCATTACTTTCAATTTTTGTGTGGTAGATTTGTTATCTTAGCATTCTTTGCTTCTTCTTGATACACAGTTATGAAATATTGCAAACAGTTTGATTGCTAATCTGTTTGATTTTAAGATATATAGATAGAATTATGTTCTTTGTTAGGTAGATTCTTAATTTCATATGAATAGAGAATGTTGGGGGGGGGGGGGGGGGGGGGGAGTTGTTGTTGAGAGTAGTTGAATGTTGCTTCTTTAATAATGGAGTAGCCATTTAATTCATTAGTCACTTTTAATGAGAAGTATTTATCAAATAAGAATGCCATAAGTGAATGTGAGTTTTTTTTTTTTTTTTTTAATTATTGGAATTGTAATGCTCATTATAAGTGAAAGTGAATTTAATTTTAATTGCTTCGTTAACTGAATGGCACTTGATTTGTTGCATGTCAATACAAAAAGGTCCACCAATCACCGACGTACTTGTTTTCACAGTGGTCCAAGGTTCATATAATAGCCCAGTGCTTATTTAAAGCCCTATCACAAGGAAAGGAAAAAAACTTGTCCTTCGAGAGCTTTCTTTTCATGTGCCTAACGAGTCCTCTGCCAATTCGCTTGGTCAAGTGATTCTCTCTTATGAAATTGCAACATCAAATGTACATGCTGACGTACAAAAAGATTTGTTTCCTGTTGAATCACCTACGAAGAGGTCATGTACAAGGTTTCTTTAAACACATTTATATTTTTTTTTCTTTTGTTTATGTAATATATACATGTTAAAATGCTTAATTAGTATAATATTTTAATCATCTGTTAATTTTGATGCATTAATTTCATATCACAATGTTAGAACTTCGCCCGCAGCAATGCGCAGGTGCTTTGTGATGGCAACGAGGCGGGCTGGAGGCGGGAATACCATCCCCCAACCCCATTCCCGTCTTAGTGGGGAATCCCCATCTCCGTCCTTGCCTTATATATAAGGATTATTTAGTCCTCATCCCCGTCTCCATCCCCACGGTGATCTCTGTTTCCCACTTGAAATTTTTATTTTATTTTTTCTCCCTTCAATTTTATATGTTTTTAGATAGTATAATCTAATGTATAAAAATTTAAAATTTAGACTTTAATTAAATTTAAATTGATTCCAATATCTTTAAATTAAAACTTATTAGTATGTATATATATATATATAATTGGAGGTATTTTGACTATTAGTATTACTTATATACCTTATCATTTTTTTTATATATTACTTATATACATTACTTATTAATATATATAGTATTACTTATATAATTTTTATATTTATAAAATTCATAAATAATAGCTAAAAAAAAGAATAAATTTATGTAGAAAATATTAATAGATTCAAACACACAAAGAATGAAGAGATGAATCAATCTATTCCAAAATTCTTCAGAGTTGCCATGTAATACCAAACGATATCTAAAAGCGAATCTGAAATCAATTCGAGGGGTGATATTATATTTTTGCGGCTTTAATTAAGGGCTATTTTGGTCTCTGCAATTGGTGCTATGACTTTCTCGTCCTTTTCTGGCTAGCAACTCGTCATGCAAAACGACATCGTTTTTATAAGTCATATGATAATTTCGCATATTTTGTCTTTAAATTACTCTTCTGCCCTTATTTATCTAACTGTCTGCACCTAAACTATGCCATTTTATGTGTCTCTTTTAGACATTCTTTATGCAAACCCTCATTCACTCTTTCTACTTTCGTTTTGCGCCATTTCATACCTCAAATCATAGCTTATTCTCTTCTCTTTTTTGTCTTTGTCTGCACCGTTGGCCGTTTGCTTGCGGCCATGAAGATTCAAGGTGCGTTTTTCTTTTCTTTGTTATGTTTGCATCTTTGTTTTTCTTTTTTAATTTTCTTTTATTTTTTTTCTTGAAACTACTTTGTCTCATAGATCAAGGTTGGTTTCGTGTTGTGGTCATTGGCACCAGAAGATGTTGCATGCGCTCTCAGTCAGCTGCTTCTTTCTTTCTTTCTCTCGCTTTCATCGATATAGAAAACAATGAATCACATGTATGAATCATTTTTCTTTTTAAAACATTATGTTTCTCTATCCTAATTCATTCACTTGCAGTTAAATAATTGGGGTTGAGATTGATCGGGTAAGTTCTTTTTTTTTTTTAGTTAATTTTTCTTATTTTTTCTTCGTTGTTGCCCCATAATTTCATTTTCTTATCTTGATTCTTTTTATTTTCTTAATTTTGTCATTTTTTTAAAGGGCTTTGCTAAACATATCAATAACAAATAGATCAACACAAATCAATAGGGGTCTATCTATAATTTTTAAAAACTTAATGGACTCTATTGTAGGGATGAACATTTGGTCAGTTTGATTCAAAACCGAAATAAAGTTTTTCTCAAATCGAACCAAACTTATTGTAAAAATTGAACCGAACCAAAAAAGTTCGGTTCGATTCAATTTTTTGGTTTCATTGTATTTTTTCTTGTAATTATAATAAACTATATATATATATATATATATATATATATATATATATATATATATGGTTCAGTTCAAATTAAATTTTTTTTTGTAAAAATCGAACTGAACCAAAATTTAATTTGGTTTATTATTTTAAAAACGAACCTCTAAAAAAACCAAACTGAACAGAACCGAACCAATCGATTCGATTTAATTTTTGGATTTCAGTTCGGTTTTGCCCACCCCTACTCTATTGCTTAGCAATTTAGGAGGCAAAATTTTTTAACATCAAACGATAAATAACACAAGAACAACGCCAATAAAAGGAACCATTTTTCCCGCTTATTGATTTCCCCGCTTCAAATTATTAATATTTTTATATTTCAAAATATCATTATACCTTAACATAATGATTACACACACCCTAATATTAATTAAAATATTAATATTTTTATATTTCAAAATATCATTATAAATATCTACATAAATTTAATCTTATCTAAAATTAAAATTTTCATATTTCAAATTCCAATTTTTAAGGTTATCCTTATTTAAAATCCTATTTAGTTTAAATTTAATTATTAATTGGTGTATATATATATATATATATATATATATATATCTTTTCTTTTGCTTCTTTTTTTTTTCTTTCAAATCTTTACATATAATTCTATATATGCCCATTTTGCTAAATAGGATTTTGGAATTAAATGCTCTCATTATTATTTGTTTAATAATTTATATATTTTCATCTTTATTTTCATGAGTTTTGAAATTTCAAACTATATAATACGAAGTGCTTACAAAGAGTGTATCAACAACAATACTGTATATTTAGAATTTTAATAACATATTTGGATTTAAAGTTCTCAACATATGTAAGTAGTTAGAATAATTATTTTTCCACTCTTTATTAATTTTTAATTATGTTTAATACTTGATTTAGATTTTACGCATGAACGTTGTATTTTATATATATCTTTTTTTATTAATTTTTATTTTTTAATAAATAATTTATATAGATGAAATGTATAATAATTATCCTTTTATGTATAACCATAGTTCTTACCTTCTTTTTTTCTTCATATGAATAAAAAGTAATAATTTTCATATTAAACAGATCAATAACAAATAGATCAACACAGATCAATAAGGGTCTATATGCAATTTTTAAAAACTTAATGAACTCTATTATTTAAGAATTTAGGAGACAAAATTTTTAACATCAAGCGCCAAAATAACACAAGAACATCGCCAATAAAGGGAACCATTTTCTTGTCTACTGATTTCCCTCCCTTCTGCATTTAGTTCTTTATTCCCTCAACTTCTACATTTATTGCTTTAAAGTCCTCCCTATCATCTACTTATCCTCCATCCCACCTTTCTTTTACATATTATCGAAACTAAAATTTGAAATGAAAACAAAGGAAATCAAAATCTAATACTAAGATGGGAAATGAAGTAAGAGGATCGGATAGTACACTAGAGGATATATTCGGATTGGGTGAAGATGACAGTTTGAAAAACAGTGGCAAAGGTGGAAGTTATGATTGTGGAGACAATAGAGTCGCAAATAATTACAAAGAATTCAATGCATTTAAAGAGCATGGTAAATTAAAAGGAATTTGCATTGCAAAGAAGTTTTGTTCAAAAAGGTACAGGAAGTCAAGTAAGAAAATATCAAACAACTGTTGTGATAAGGGTAGAAAATCATTACAAAGAAGACAACAAATATGACAAATTGTCCAGTAAGAATAAGCGCAGCCTTAAGGGTGCGTCTGGATCGGAGTTAAAAATATAGAGTGTAACAATTATAAGTGTAACTATTAAGGGAGTAATAGTTACACGTGTAACAATTAAATTGTTAATTTTCTTTGGCAAATTAAGGATAATTGATAAGTTATTAACATGGTTAACTGAGTATAAAACATTAAAATTTTATTTAAAGAAAAAACTTAATTAAAAAAAAAGTCATTTTCACAATTTTTACTAACTAAAACAAGTTATATATTTTTTTAGGAAAAAACCTATCACATTTTAATGAATAAAGCAATACTATAAAAAAAAAATTAAGAATAAACCTACAATCAATCATAATCTATAACTAAACAAAATTAAAAAAAATAAATCTCCAGTTAAACAATTCTATAAATGAAATCCAAATTAAAAAAGAAAAAATCAGTTCCATAAAAAAGAAAAAAATTTTCCTTTTCTTAATTTTCTAATAGACAGTCGAATCTCTTTTTTGCGCATTTATTTTGTTACATGTCTTTACCCTAAACTCTCCTAGATTAATGAATTAAAGTTTAAATGGAAGTAATTGTTAAGGAGGTTAAACATTAATCTTAGTATCTAAAAGTTTACCAAACAAAGTTAAAGAGGGTTAAAGTATTACAAGAGTAACACTTAACCCCTTTTAATCCCGATCCAAATGCACCCAAAGAGATAATGGGAAGTGGGAGGTGACTAAAGTGTATGCAGATCACAATCATGATTTAAATCAAAAAATGAGTTTATTCATGGCTGGCCACAGGAAGTTAAGTCCTCATATGAAGAGGAAATTGGTGTCCAATGACATAGTTGGTATAAGATCTTGCAAGAGCATTTGTATGCTTGAAATTGTAGCTAGCGGTCTAGAAAATTTACCCAGCATGGGAAGGAATTGTTAAAATTTTATTGATAAACAAAGGAGGCTACGACTTGGCGATGGAGATGCTGAGTGTATTCGTCTATTTTTTTATTAAAATGCAACAAAAAGATAGTAGCTTTTTTCATTCAAAACGACTTGATTAATATGATAGGCTCTCTCATGTTTTTAGGTTCATCCTCGAGGCAAGGCTGCTTATAAAGAGTTCAATGATGTTGTGAATTTTGACACCACCTACCTCAATCGATACAAAATGCCATTTCTAGCTATTGTTGGGATTAACCACCACGAGCAATCCATTCTTTTAGGTTGTGCCTTGATATCAAAGGAGGATGTTGATTCTTTTATATGGCTATTTTCTACTTAGATTACATGGGAAAAGTATAACCGAATGCTATTCTAACTGATCAATGTAAGAGCATTAAAGCTGCCATTAAAGAAGTTATGCCAAATATTGTACATAGATATTGCTTATGGCATATACTTAGCAAAATTCTTGATAAGTTGAGGGGTGTTGATGATTTTAGAAAAGCAATCATGGAGTTTAAAGCTGTAATATATGACAGCCTGACAATTGATTTGTTTGAAATCAATTGGAAATTGTTTGTAACGAATCATCAATTGGAACGACACATTCTGTAGGAGAAAATGGGTTCCAGTTTATCTGAACGACACATTCTAGGCTGAAATAGTATCGACACAAAGGAGTGAGAGCATGCATGCCTACTTCGATGGTTATGTTCACTCAATAACCACGCTGAAGCAATTCATCGAACAATATGAGATTGCAAGCGGGGATAAAGTTGACAAGGAGTATTACGCATATTACAAGTAAAAAACAAAAAGATCAATTGCATTTCTAAATCTAAATAGGAGCAACAATTTCAGAAAGCTTTCATAGCTGCAATGTTCAAGGTTTTTCAAGAAGAGATAAAGTGCATGTGGTATTGTCATGAGCGTAACTCTAATGATGATGAAGTGGATGGGACAGAGGAGTTAAATACTGAACCTGGTGTGGAGAAACATAAAATTTTTGACAGAAGGTTAATTAATGACTGGTATCAAATGGAGTTTGTTTATGAGGATCAGTATAAAGAAGATGGAGATTTTTTCAAGTGCAACTGTGAGAAATTTGAAACAAAAAGAATCTTTTGTAGTCATATTTTAAAGGTGATTTCCATGAAAAACCTTGAGGTTATTAATGAATGTTATTTGATAAGAAGATGGAGGAAAGACGTTTACCGACTAGACAACCAGATTCTTTTAGCTGGAGGGTATACCACGTCTGCTGAGTATCAGAAATTGAAGGAGTTTGAGAGTTGTTTTCATGAAATTGTTGATCTAACAGTGGGAAGCAATAAGGAAACAGAGTACTTGAAGAAGAGTTTGGAAAGTCTGAAGCAAAGAATGTTGAATTGGGATAGTAACAGAGTGAATCAACCTTCAGCAAACACAGAGGTAGTAGCAAACATAATGGATATACCTGACAACAATCACGTAAGGAATGAGACCAATGTACCATATGTTCGGTAATGGTTAAATATGAATTTTTTTATTTTTAATTTAATTTAATTGTAATTATATTAAAATTCAGAAAGTCACAAATATAAAAATAAATATATTAACTTATATTAATGTAAATAATAAACATACAAAAATAATGTCAAAATATTATATTAACATAACAAAATATAATGTGCTAATATAACATAAATAGTAAAAAATTCAAAAGTAAAATTTTATCGGTACAATCATCACTATCATCATGATCACCAGCATCAACACCATCTCCTAGAACATGCGAACGAGCAGACTGCTAGTCTAAAACAGACGGAAGAGTAGGTTGCGATAGAAGATGAGGTGGTAAAGTTACCCCAGTGGTTGCTGATACACTACACAGCCACTCCTCCAAACCCCTCAACCTCTCATCTACTTGCCTCTTTACCTCTCGTTGAATGTCCTTAGATAAAGGGGTGGGGGTAGGATAGAAGAAGTACTAGCACTAGAGTGTTTATAAAAATGCGATACCTGAGAACCTATGCTATAAATCTTTCCCTTCGTCCAGCCCCCAACAGCCTAAACGTATAACTCCCTCTCGTCCACCTGACGAGGCTCAGTGGATCCCGGGGTTGGCTGCGACAGCTGCTCATGAAAGTTATAGATATTTTCTGCATTTCATATAATATTAGTGATTATCATAGTATAGCATTATAAAAAATAAATTTTAATTTAATCATTTTTTTACTTACATTAACCCTCCGTAATCTGTTATCAACAAAGGTCTGTCTGTCATTCTTCTTAGTGTGTCTGCAAACGAAGACCTCAACGGGTAGAGACTCTCATCCCAATTGCTGAGCCTGTAAAGAATTGAAATATATTAACAAGTAAAATTAAAAACTTAAAAAAATTAATGAAAATAATTACCAATCGTCTGGTGTGCTTCTCATGGGGTATAGACCCTCCAGTGTGCAAAGACAGACCATATCTTAGACCGCCTTTCCCTGTCTTTCTGTCTTTGCTAGCCTACTGTGATAGCTTCTAGAACCTGGGAGTAGCCCAATGCTCATGCCATATCTCTTATACCTCATCGGGCATCAAAGTCCTCTTTTGAATGTGCTACACATTGTGAAGCAAGTCCATGTATTGCAGTGCAGCCTTCTTATAGAAGGGTGTCTCAACTAAAACGTCGATTGTTTGATTCTCCTGATACTGTTTCTTTAGCAATTTAAACAAAATAAAATTAGTAGTTAGGTAATTAAATCATAATTAATTTAGTATTTATATAAATAAATTTTAAATTGTTACATACCTTAAACTCATCCCAATAAATTGTTTTTTGTTTCTTTAGATACCTTCTTCCACGTTTATCCATATGGCTCAATTTTTTGTTTAAATATTAGCATGCATAAGCGAGAGCATTTTCCAAACGGATGCAAAGTGCAAAAGAATTAAATGTTAGTTACAAATAAATTTGAAAAAAAATAAAATTATATTGTATATATGGATAGCAAACATGAATAATAATATAAACATACCTCCTACGAAGCAATGTGATAGTGGGTCTTAACTCAAGAAGAGGAACAATATATGGCTCATCATCTACATTAAGTGTACCAGTAGCTCAAGATGATGATGGTGCAGAAGTTTAAGAAGGTGTAGAAGTAGAGAGAGGTGCAGAAGTTTAGGGAGGTGCAAAAGTAGATAGATGTGCAGAAGTAGGGGGAGCTGCAGAAGTAGAGAGAGCTCCCTCTACTTCTGCACCATCACCATCCCGAGCTGCTACTACACTTGATGCTGATGATGAGCCATATATTGTTCCTCTTCCTGAGTTAAGACTCACTATCACGTTGCTTGGTGAGAGATATGTTTATATTATTATTCATATTTGCTAACCATATATACTATATAATTTTATTACTTTTCAAATTTATTTGTAACTAACATTTAATTATTTTGCAGTTTGCATCCGTTTGAGAAATGCTCTCACACATGCACTCAAATATTTAAAGAAAAAATTGAGCCAGAGGGATACACGTGGAAGAAGATATCTAAAGAAATAAAAAAATTCTATTGGGATGAGTTTAAGATACGTAATAATTTAAAATCTCTAAAAATAAGTACTAAATTAATTATAATTAAATTACCTAACTACTAATTTTATTTTATTTAAATTGTTAAAAAAACAATATTAGCCTAATTAGGCGATCGATGCTTTAGTTGAGACAACTTTCTATAAGAAAGCTGCACTGCGGCACAAGAACTTACTTCACAATGTGAAGTACATTCAGAAGAAGACTTGGATGCCCGATGAGGCATGGGAGAGATTGCATGAGCAATGGGCTACTCCCGGGTTTCAAAAGTTATCACAGCATGCAAGTAAAAACAGAAAAAAAAAAAAAAAAAAAAGGTTCAAGATCTGGTCCGTCATTGCACATGGAGGGTCTAAACCCCATGAGGAGCACACCAGACGATTGGTAATTATTTTCATTTATTTTTTTTAAGTTCTTCATTTTACTTGATAATATAATTCAATTCTTAACAAGCTCGGCAATTGGGACGCGAGCCTCTGCCCGTTGAAGTTTTCATTCGCACACACACTAGGAAGAATGATGGGCAGACCTTTATTGATAACAAATCACAGAAGGTTAATGTAAGTAAAAAAAATGATTAAATTAAAACTTATTTTTTTATAATGTTATACTATAATGATAATTACTAATATTATATAAAATACAGGAAAATATCAATAACTTTCATGAGCAGTTGTCGCAGCTAACCCTGGGATCCACTGGACCTCATCAGGTGGACGAAATGGAGTTATACATTCAGGCCATTGGGGGCTAGACGAAGGGCAAGATTTATAGCAATGGATCTCAGACACCGCATTTTTATGGACATTCCGGTGCTAGTACTCCTTTTGCCCAACCCCACCCTTTCATCTGAGGACATTCAGCGAGAGGTGGACATGCGAGTAGATGAGAGGTTGAGAGGTTTGGAGGAGTGGCCACGTAGCGTATCATCAGCCACCGAGGTACCTTTACCACTTCATCTTCATTAGAGTTACGCTAATGACAATACCACATGCGCTTTATCTCTTCTTGAAAAACCTTGAACATTGCAACTGTGAAAGCTTTCTGAAATTAATGCTCCCACTTAAATTTACAAAAGCAATTAATCTTTTCGTTTTCTGACTTGTAATTGGGATAATACTCCTTGTCAACTTTATCCTCGATTGCAATCTCATATTGTTCGACGAATTGCTTCAACATGGTCATTGAGTGAACATAATCATCGAAGCAGGCATGCATGCTCTTATTCCTTTGTGTCGATACCATTCCAGCCCAGCATGTGTCTTTCAGATAAGCTGGAACCCAATTTGTCCTACAACTGTAAAGTTTAGAAATCCAACCATTTTCTTCCAATTGATGATTTGTTACAAACAATTTCCAATTGCTTTCAAACAAATCAATTGTCAGAAAGTCATATATTACAACTTTAAAATCCATGACCGCTTTTCCCAAATCACCAACACCCTTTAGCTTATCAAGAATTTTGCTTAGCACATATCATAAGCAATATCTATATACAGTATTTGGCATAGCTTCTTTAATGGCAACTTTAATGCTCTTACATTGATAAGTTAGAATAACATTCGATTGTACATTTTCCATAGCCATAATCCAAGTAGAAAATAGCCGTATAAAAGTGTCAACATCCTCTTTTGATATTAAAGCACAACCTAAAAGAATGAATTGCCCATGGTGATTAATCCCAACAATAGCTGGAAATAGCATTTTGTGTCAATTGACTAAGTAGATGATGTCAAAACTCACAACATCATTGAACTCTTTATAAGTAGCCCTGCCTCAAGGATGAACCCAAAAATATCAGAAAGCCAATCATATTCATCAAGTTGTATTAAATGAAAAAAACTACTATTCTTTTGTTGCATTTTAATAAAAAATAGACGAATACACTCAGCTTTGCCATCGCCAAGTCGTAGCCTCCTCTATTTATCAATAAAATTTTGACAATCTGTTCCCATGTAGGGTAAATTTTCTAGACTGCTAGCTTCAATGTCAAGCATGCAAATGCTCTTGTAAGGTCTTATACCAACTATGTCATTGGACACCAATTTCCTCTTTTTATACAAGGACTCAACTTTCTGTGGCCTACCATGAATTGACTCAATTTTTTTTTATTCAAATCATGATTGAGAACTGCATACACTTTAGTCACCTCCCACTTCCCATTATCTCTTAAGGATGCGCTTATCCTTGCTGGACAATTTGTCATCTTTGTTGTCCTTTTTGTAATTGATCTTTTTCCCTTATCACAATAATTATATGATATTTTCTTACTTAACTTCCTGTGCCCTTTTGAAACAGAGTTCTTTGCAACACAATATCCTTTCAATCTACTATGCTCTTTATATGCATTGAATAATCATCAATACTGTTAAAAATCATCCCCACTTATGGACCTAAATCAAAATTAATATCATCATTTTCTTATTCTTGTTCTTATTCTCCTTGTGAACCTTTAATTTTGCACCTTTAGTATATAGATGAACTTGAAGAACCTTTGGCGAAAGTAAGGCGGTCAAATGGAAGAAGAACGATTGAAGATGGGCCCAAAAATCAAGAATGCCTATGCGAGTCCCGCGGGATGCACTTGCGGTATCGCAGAGCGCACTTACGGTTGCCGCAAGATGCTCTTGAGGTACCACAAAGGTAGTTTGCAGCAGCATTTGGCTGCCGCAAGAGGCCTCCGCGGTACCGCAGCGCTCCTGTGCGGCAGCGAATCCAGGAACCGAAATCCCACAATTGAAAATAGGAAAAATAGTCCCCCACCCATCAAACTATATATTCAGACCATCCAAGTCAGTTTTCTATACACCTGGACTTGCTTGATCAACTTGAGACCTTATAGCAAGCCTCAAAAGTTCTTTTTGCTTGTTCCATAAAAAAGGAACGAGCACTCTAGTTCTAAAGTTTGTTCTTTTATTTTTTTATTTCCTTTGCTATTTGCTCCTTGCTTTGCAAAGTGTGTACAAGTCTTCCGTTTAAGATCCGAGTTCCGCCTTAAGCTGAGAGAAAGTGGAATTAAGATCCGCAAAGCAGCTCCGTCCATTCGTCACCAAACCTCGCATGCGTAAGGTAAACATCAATCCCTTTCTTTTTTCCTTTTTTTTTTTTTATTATTTCCTTATATTATTTGTTTTTATTATTGCTTTATTTTTCCTCCTTGGGATTCTTTTCTTCCCACTGGGCTTATTGCCTAAATTCTTACTCTTCTACTCCATTACTCTATAATTAATTAAAATTGATTTATTTAAGATAGTTAATTAAAATATTATCTAATTAACTGAACTTGGTAAATTAGTTAAAATTAATTAATCAATCAATCAATCCTCTCCAATTCAATCAATTGAAATATGACAAAAGGCCAAGACTAAACTAACCCCTTCGCGAGAATGGAGAACTGCGTGGGTTCTGATTCCTAATCAAAGGGATACGCAGACATGCTTAGTCCAAGTATCGAATTCAACTAAAATCAACCAACTTCTCCTCCTATCACCTTCTTCATTTAGCCAGGATTTTCTTCTTAAATGTTGATTTCCTTTATGATTTAGTTTGGAGAATGTGTGACTTGCCTATAACCCATAAAGGCTAGAGGAAGTATCCCCTCATTTGGTTTCATTGTAATATATAAATTACTTATTTCCTTTATTTTGCCTTATTATGTACTTTTATATTTGAAATGAATGAATGATCATGCATATCTTAATTGTTTATACATTATACTTGTTCATGAAATCAATTTTAAACTATTTTGTATTAAACTTGACAAACTAATCTTCATTTAAATGAACCAAAAATCTAATCCTTGAATCCTCTTTGATAAATCGAAAGTTTGTGCACTTTTTCTTTGGGATAAATACTTGGAGTCACTTAATTAGGTTTTTTCCTTAACTTTTCCCAAATAAAAATAAAATTAAGGTAGCAACTCAAAATATCTCTTTTTCAAAAAATCAATCTATCTAAGCTCGGGGGCTCCATCACGAGTTCTTTCCCAAATAAGCATTTCGATTCCTTTAGCGGATCGGACCGGTGCTCGGGCAAGGTCTCACACTCCTTATCCTTCTTCTTCTTCCTCTTCTTCTTCTCCTTTAATATGGTAATTATTTGCAACTCCATTATCTCCACAATCACTTTCACCTTTGCCACCGTTCATCAAACGATCATCTTGACTCAATCCAAATATATCCTGTAAAGTCCATTATGTTTTTAAAAATTGTTAAACAATAGTGTCCATTAAGTTTTTAAAAATTGCACATAGACCCCTAATGATTTGTATTGATTTATTTGTTATTGATCTGTTTAGCAAAGCCCCTTTTTAAAACAACGGTAGAATTTTTGAACTTCTAAAATCGCCAATCACAATTTCACCCAGATATTCTTTTCTTCTTCCCTATTACTGTCTGCTGTGTTTTTAAATTATTTATCATTCTGTAATGCGATAAACTATTGTCTTAATGAAAGTGTTTTCGAAAATTAATTTGTTCTAAGCTATTGGTGTGGAAAAGTGGGGTAAGCACTAAGCAATTAGCTGAAAACAGAAATCGCATGTGGGTTTGTTCTACCGATTCAAAGAAAATAAAAGATGATATAAATATATGCCAAACTAGAAAAGCTTTAGAGTTGCAAAATTTCGTGTAATATAAACTTAAGTGCTTTGGTTAAATTGTTAATAGTGTATTACTTAAGTTTATTTATGCTGGGAGTTAAAGCAGTACAAATGACTAAAAATGTGCTTTACGGAGTATTATTTGGATTAACATAGTTCTTTAAAGTTTAATTTCATAAGTCCATAAATTTTGGTTGTGAGTTGGAAAAATTTTATATTTGGTAACGGATAAGTTTTTATAGGTAGATGTTAAAATATAAAAAAGGATGCTATTGAAACCCATATTGCTGAGTATAATTATTCTCATTTACTTATTTGCAACTTTCATGAGGTGTAAAACATCAATAAACTAGATTTGTTGAATATGTACATGTGCATATGTATTTGCTATTTTCTTTTTATTTGTGTGAATACATATTTTCATTGCCTTATAATTCTTTCATTTCAGGTTACAGATTAGAATTTAGATGTATGGCAACACACCTGCATCTGCCTAAATGAGGTACCATGTAAGAGAAAAAGGGCAATTTATCAAAATAGTGAATTTGGAAAATAAAATTCTAAATTTAGATGAAATTGATAGTATTTCTCGATTTATGGTGAATTAGGATTGAAAAGTCAAAATATCAAAAAAATTTGGCGAAAATTAAAAATTTCACAATAAATTTTGACGGAAAGGTTGTTGGCTTTGACATTTAAAAAAATCACAATAAAAAATGGTAGAAATAACAATTTCAAGGTAATTTTTGGCGGAAATTATAACATTTTGAAAAATAAATAACCATTTTCAAAACATTATAAAAAAAGTGGCGGAAAAACAAAAAATCCAAAATAAATTGGCGGGAAATTAGAAACAATTGGAAAATAACAAAGCACCATAAAAAAAGTTGCGGAAAACAAAAGATCCAAAATAAATTGACGAAAAAGCCAATTTCCGGCCAGATCACGGGCATTGTGCTTTCAAAGAATCTCGAAAGGAAATTTAAAAAAAAAAGGCGGAACTTTTCAAAAAAAAAAATAGCAGAAAATGTTGGTATATTTATAAAAAGTGGCGGAAAAGCCAATTTTCGGCCAAATTCATGGGCACTGCAATTGGTGAAAAATCAATTTCCGCCAATTTTTTTTTTCAAATGATGGCGATTTGAAAATGGTAGCTTATTTTTTCAAATGTATTTTCCGCCAATTTTTTTTGAAACATTTTTTTTCCAATATTCAAAATTTACATTTTCTGCCAATTTACTTTGGATTTTTTGTTTTCCGCCACTTTTTTATGGTGCTTTGAAAAATGTTACTTATTTTTCAAACATTGCATATTTCCGCCAAAAATTATCTTGAAATTGTTATTTCCGCCATTTTTCATAGTGATTTTTTAAATATCAAAGCCAACCACTTTTCCACCAAAATTTATTGTGAAGTTTTTAATTTCCGCCAAATTTTTTTAATATTTTAACTTTTCAATCCCCAATCACTCTATATCGAGAATTACTTAAAATTTCACCTAAATTTGGAATTTCATTTTTCAAATTCACTTTTTTAGTAAATTGCCCAAAGAATAAGCAGTTCTACCGAATCATTTTATATATATCATGTGTTGTTTGAATTGGAAGAAATTTAAAATTTTGTTTTATGTCAACAAGATTAGACATGAACTGATTCTTTTTTCTTTCATTTAGAACTATATGCTTGGGTATGATAGTTAAATTCGAAGTAATTTCTGCTAGATAATTCAAAAATTTTAAAAACAGAACAATGAACATATGGATATTTATGTGACTTGATGCAGAGATAATTGGAATGACAAAATGACAAATAATTTGGTATCTTACTTATTTTGGATGTCTAAATGGAGTAATCTACACCTTCCCTTTATTCTCTTACGCCTACCTAACCTAACACACACAGTATTAGCTTTACTCCTATGATAATCAGAGTACAGTCCAAAGTAAAAGAAGATATAATTGATGGGTGATAAATTTTATTTTTAGCAAAATTTTGATTTTGATAGTGATAAGCAAGTTTAACTGAATTTGTGGATATGTAGACTACTATCCAATATCATATATTCTTTGATATAATTTTTCTTGCAGGGCTATGAGTATTAGGCTAATAATCAAATATTCAATTGTATATTTTCAAGTTAGGTGTTATCACAATATTGTTGTTTTTCTTTTTTCCTGAAGCTGAAATAGCTTTTTGAAATTTTGTTTTTTGAATTTTTTGTTGGGGTATGTTTTATGCATTAATTTTGGTTTTAATTGTATTAATGTATAATAACTTGACTTTTTTTTTTTTTAAATTAAAATGTCGTTTTTTGTATCAACATTGTGATCTCATATTGGAAAGGGTTACAAAATAAAGAAAAAGCTTGCAAAATAGGTAAAAGAAAATTATCTCTGAAACCAAGCATGAGGGAGCTAAAATAATAAATTATAACCAAGCTAAAGAAATTTTCATATTTTTTTTTTCAAATGAAATGAAAAAAAAAAAAAAGCCGAGGATAAGGAATATGCTTTTATTCTTTTAAGTTGATATTATAGTATGTGATATAATTTCATAAACCTTGAATTATTTTGATCTATATAATTTTGCTTTTATAAAATTATTAATTGTATGTAATAAATAAACAAATTAAGAGATGTTTTGCCCCGCAACATATGAATATTTATGCTTATCATCATATTTAGCAAACAATATATTTATATAACTACTAGAATTTCACAGTTTAGCGATGGATTATTCCGTCGCTAAACTATAAAAATCCGTCGCTAATCAGCGACAAAATAAATCTATCGCAAAAAAGCTCATCGCAAAAAAATAACGACGGCTTAAATTCGTCGCTGAATTTTAATGACGAATTGGCGACAGAAAATCCGCCGCTAAAATTAGCGACGTTATTTGCAACGAAAAAATCTGTCGCTAAAATCAGCGACTGATTATATCCGTCGCTAATTTTATTTCTGTCGCTAAATTAGCGATAGAAAATTCGTCGCTAAACGGTCGCTGAATTTAGCGATAGATTATTTTCGTCACTAACTCTCGCTAACATAGCGAGTACTTCAACGGATTATCCGTCGCTAAATCGTTGCTAATCCGTCGCTAAATATTTTTTAAAATTTTATTTTAAATTTTAATTTATATAAGAATATTTAAATAAAATGACATTTTATGTAAAAAAAAATGTATTTTAAATGAAATTTAATAAATCAAATATAACAAATATTATTCATGTTTGTACTATACATGTATGAAAAAAAAATACAAATGTGAAAAAAAATGCTATTGGGTAGGGTTCTATGGGGGGTCCTGGGACGGGTCATGGGGTGGGTCCTGGAGCGGGTCCTGCTGTGATGCTGGAGCAGAAGAAGATGTGCGAGTTGGACTAAGATACTCAGATAGCACCTCTCTGATGATATCTCGGACTCGCAAGTCGGACTGAAACTGCGTCTGCTGATACTCAGACAACATGGACTTCATCCGATGCTCCATCTGCTGAAGTCGTGTCTCCACCGGACTAGGGATCTCTATAGTATGAGACCTCGTAGTGGAGCTGCTGGACGATCCATGACTAAAAAAAGTGGGTGCCTTAGCACCCATGCCATATACCCTCCTCTTCTTCTCTCCGCCTGCAGCCTGTAGGAATAGCTGTGTGGTGTCAAGCTTAGCAGGAGCAGTAGATCCCTCAGTCGGCTGAGTAGCGGACTCTGAAAGCGCCTGATAGCGATCCTATAATTTTGAAACAATACATGTTATAAATCACATCATTTCTGTACATGCTGCAAAACATATATAGTCTAGTGCTAGTTTGAGTCTTATAGCAACGTCCTGAGATCTCCTGTCTACGAACTGTCGAGCGCCATTAGGTGTCCTCCTAGTGTGAGTGGCCTCAAACAGCTCAACAGCATCAGGGGCTCTGCCTAACTCCCTCTCCTGGAATACAACATATATATATATATAGTTTGCGACATAATTGCAAAATACTTACATAAATATATAATGTAAACTAACAAATAACAAAATTAATTGATTTACCAGCCGAGCTTCTCGCTCGAGGAAGGATATCGACCTTCCGATGTGGACTGACGCACCGGATCCCTCACCCCCAGTCTCACTGCGCCGATTTGCAGAGGAAGCAACACTCTTCTTCTGGAAATCCTGTGTGGACCAATGCGCCATCCACCTATTCCAGACCTCCTCAGGTACTTTATCTGGTCTCTGACCCTTCCTCCTCCACTTGGATAGTCTGTCTGTATATCAGATGCCAGCCTGTGTGTACTATCTTTGATATACCGCAGCTGCAATCTCATCATCCCAGCTCCAAGCTTTCTGCATGTTTAACAAAAGAAAGTAAAAAAATAGAAATTAATTTTTTAATAAAAATCCGACAGAGTTTCAGCTATAAAATAAACATCCAGACCCCATAATTGAGATCCCCAAAACACCCTGCATAGAAATAACAGGCCAATACACAACAACTAACATATATTGAAAGACACATTGCTCACAAACACATTACAATAAACTTATCAACATAAAAATAATGATATATATAATACAATAAACACTATATTCCTTATAGTTTAGAACATATACCCGAAACTCATCCCAGTAGTAAACGATAACATTAGCAGGCACGCTCGCCCAATCATGTCCCTGCTCGGCAAACCGTTGTGCAAAAGTCTTTGATATGGTCCTCGAAGCCTGGCTGGACTGATGAAAACGGCCGCTGCAATTAAGATAATAATAAAACAATACTAAAAGTTAGAAAACAACACTGAAATCGTGATTGACAATATACAATAACAAAGTTTAGAAAATATACCTCGCTACATCGTAATCTAGGCGTCGTATACCATAACCTCTAAGGGGGTCTCTAACTGGTGGTGGTGGAGGTGGTACAGTATAGGGAGATGAATATGTCGCTGGACTCCCAACAGATATACCCGGCACTGGTGCCAAGGGTGGTAGTGGGGTAACAGCTATAGAGGTCGATGTAGAATGTGGCAATAGTGCCATGGGTGGTGGTGGAATAGTAGCTGTAGAGGTCGATGTAGAATGTGGTGCTGGTGCAATGGGTGGTGATGGGATAGTAGCTGTAGAGGCTGATATAGGTGGAATTGGTGCCATAGGCGGCGGTGGTGGGGGACTAGGGGCAGATGGATATGTAGAAGGTGCCGCTGGTAGAATGGGTGGTGGTGATACAGCAACAGGAGGTGCTCGTCGGCGGGAAGGCCTCCCTGGTGCCGCCGGTGGTTTGCTATGACCACGACCACCTATAGTCTCATCTGCTGGTCCTCTAGCCATCTAAGTACAAATATTTTTATATAACAATATAATATAGTAACACATACAATTGCATGCAAGATTTCAAT
>CATKHJ010473372.1:0-57589 GCA_949750685.1 Vernicia montana
TCCATTTATTTTTTATTTATAAGTTTATATAATGATAGTTGTAATTATTAATAAAATTTAATTATATTATTAGAATATAGGATAAAAATTTATAAATAATTAATTATGATATTGAATAAGTACACTCTAAATTTTTTCTAAAAAATATAATGGTGTGAAAATAAATTAATCACGTAACTAGTTTTTATAAAAAATTATTTAGAAATTTTTTTTATCATTTTTCAAATAATTTTTTTTAAAAATAAAACTAGTTATTTCATTAATTTATTTTTACGTTATTATGTTTTTTAAAAAAAATTTAGAATGTACTTATTCAATATCACAATTAATTATTTTTAAATTTTTATCATATATTCTAATAATATAATTAAATTTTATTAATAATTACAATTATCATTATATAAACTTATAAATAAAAAAAGTCAAATTATATATATATACACAAACACAAATATTTAATGGGTAAATGTAAAATATAAGTTAAAAAAAATGAATAGACAAAGATAAAGAAATGACAAAAAAGATAAAAAAAAATTAAAAAAAAAAAAGTGTGGAGAGAGAGAGAGATAGCAGAGGTAACAGAGATAATGAGTGCGTTAATTCGTTTTAGTAACGTTATAGGTATATCCGCACCTCGAAAAATATTATGTGTTGATATACACTTTTAGCCAAATATTAAAGGTATATTTGCACTTTATCTCTTAATTAAATATTAAACATTAATTCTCAACCACTCATCTAAATAAATTTAATATATTTACGTAATAATCATCACTGAATATGTTATCATTTTATAGATTTGAAAATTAATGTTGTTTTTCATATTATTAAACGGAAAAATATAATTAGTTAGAATCTAGCCAGTTATAAATATTATTTTTAGTCATTTTCAAATTATAAATAAAGATATTGATGTCATTAACTATTCTTCATATATAATATAACCTAATATACTCTTTTTTTATCCATTAAATTTAGTGAAAATTTGAAATTTTAATTCATATAAAAATTTCATTCTCTTATTTCATTTAAATTATTTTAAGTTTTCAAGAAAAAAAAAATTATCTCTTCTCATTAATTTACAATTCAACTTAAAAAAAAAAAAAAAGAGAGAGAGAGAGAAATTTTTAAGAAACTATTCTTATACATAAAAGATGATTTTATCTGTTCAAAATATTATCTTTCTTTTTTTTTTTTTTTTTTTTTTAAGAATCCTTGAAAATCAAGAATAAGATGAACAAACAAAAGAAATTGTAGTTGTTTTTAGATTTTTTTTAGTTTTGTCCATAATTTTTAAAATTTTACCTATATACTTTAGATATTTTTCAGTTTGATCCCCAAACTTTAAATTTTTTTCAATTTTTTCTATATAACTTTAAAATATTTTTAAAATTTCCCCCATAATTTTGGATTTTTTTATTCATTTTTGGATCATCAACTTTTAAAATTTTTAAAATTTTATCTATATATTCCAGATTTTTCATTTTAATCTATCTCAACTTTAATTTTTTTCTTTTTGCCCTCCTCTTTTAAACTTTTGGCTCTGTCTCTGATTAAGTGTGAGGTTACTATGATCATTTGCTTTACTTAATCAATTATTAACGTGTTTTAAGCAATCATTAAATACATATTTCTAAAATTCTAACTGGTTAAATTTTAGCCATTTAGTATATGTCTAACTCTATTTCATATTAGACTTACTTCTAATTAAGCTTAAAACTCAATTAAGTTTAACTTGTTTATTGGTTATATTTATATAACATATACATAATCCATGTATAGTGAGTATTAATAGAATAATTGATTATATATATAATTAGGTGTGTTTAAATGGTTGGTTCGGTTCAACACTGAATCAAACTAAACCGAAAATAATTAAAATTGCATTTTTACCAAACCAAACTGAACTTAAACTAAAAATCGAACCGAAAAAGTTTCGTTCGGTTGATCGATTTGGGCTGATTTTTTTTTTGCTATTTCTCTTTTTTTTAAAAATATAAATTTAAGATAAAATTCAAGTAAATTTTAATATATATATATAAAGTTCTGGCGGTTCGGTTTTAATTGAATTTTTTTGGACAAAAACATAACCGAACCAAAATTTAATTCAATTTTTAAAATTTTAAACCAAACCAATCAATTCGATTTATTTTTCGGTTTTGCATATATATATATATATATATATATATATATATATAGTGAGTAATTAATATAGAATCTGAAAGAAAATCAAAATTTGACACAAAATTGAACTAGGTGGCAGTAGTGGATAATACCTTGGTAGTCTCTGGATAACACCTACCTTAATTACTAATTAACTACATTGTCTGGTTGTCTCCATCGATCTTTAATTTCTAGTTAATTAGTGACAATATCCAAAGAAAAAAACAAATTAAATTTAAGTGGGGAAGTGAAAGATTACTATATATACAATCCAAGAACAACACGGTTGTTATTTTGTTGGATTAGTGGGGCTCTAAACTTAATTAAAGTACAATTACTTAATTTTTACGACAAAAAGAACCAACACTTTGAATTAAAGAAAAAAATAAAAAAAAATAAAGAAGAATCCTTATTATAAATGTCTATGTCTTAGATTTAACGAAAGACACGTACTAATGTACTTTGATAAGATGATTCCCATAACGATGGGAATTCTAGTAACAAACAAGTGGCAACATTAATTTTTTCTTTTTAGCTTATTAAGTATGCATTTAGTTTCCAAACATGACTTATTATTCTGTTCTTGCATTATTAATTATGATTCTGGTTTGGAGGGAAAATGGTTAAAAAGAATATAGAAAAAAAAAAGGGGGGAAAAAGAATTTATTCTTTGCCTGATTGTTGTTATGAAATGGAACATATTGGTTTTTTTTTTTTTTTTTTTTTTTTTTTTTTCCTGTGTGACCATAAAAGGGTATTTTTGGAGGTTTTCAATCAAGAAAAAAAAATTAAAAAAAAATAATAAAAGGGTGACCCAACCAATTAAATTACAAAGAATGATTTGAAGATAAATGGGAATATGGGAATATGTACTTTGGATTCTAAATTCTAATATGAATTGAGTGTCATCACAATCACACCATTTCACTATTATAAGATGGATATGTGACTCCTCACTCCTACACTCAGTAATAGAATATTTGTGTGGGTGTTTGTTTGCCCATAAATTATACACTTTTGATTCAATTCCTGAATTAGGCTTTATATATGCGGATAAAATAAATATGTGGAAATCGATTAAAAATCAAATCTATCTAATAAAATGTAAGATTATAAGTAAATTAGAATAATAATATAAGTAATTTATATAATATAATATTAATATATAAAATATAATATAATAAATCGAATAGAATAGATAAATTAGAATATAAATTTTAATAAATATATTAGAATATTAGAAACTAATAAATATATTATATATAAATAAGTATATTATATTAAGTACATAAAAAAAGTATATTATACTAAATACATGACGACTAAGCACCATAGTTTTGAATCAAATGGTACTACGATCGAATTTCAGTTATGTTAAAAAAATTGATAAATTTAACTTTATATAGTAAATGTCTTTAGACGTTATTTACTAGAATAAATGTAAAGAGTTTCTATTTACTGACTAAAAAAAAAGTACAAATATATGAATTAATATAACTTAATTCAAACTAAAATAAATTAGTATATATATATATAGGCCACATACCAAAAAAAAAAAAAAAAAAACATTTTGAGCATTGAGTGAAAAAAAAAATAAATAATATTTTCATCAATAGGAAGTGAAAGCCCAATATCCAAACCAATGAGCATCTCTATCTCTACGTACTATAAATGACATAATTGTATATGTATGATTAATTTGGTTTCAATCTTGATGGGATGAGAGTAATCAATTTACTTGTCAATTATGATTTTTAATTATTATCAATTAAACTCTAATTAAATTTTAAATTTATAACTTAATAATTTTAGAAATTATTCCTGTATCATTCAATCAAAATTCATATGTAGTTTACAACCATGTTAACTCAAAGTTGGCCTGACCTGCAAATTTGAACTGGGTTTGGGTTAATTTCTTAAAACCAATAGCTTGATATATATATATGACATGTGACTCTAATACACAATACTTATGTAATGTTACCTCAAAAAAGTCATTAAAATACGACTAGATTTTTTTTTTTTCTTTTTAATTGATAGAAATATGGTATTTTTGTATCAGTTTACGCGTGAATTAAAAAAAATTTGCTAACTTGTTTTGTTGAACACCGACACAAAACAAATATAAGTGAAATATCAATTAGTACTTACAAAAATTATGTTAAATCAAATATTTGTTAATTTTAATCCTTTTTCGCATGAAAAAACAAGTAAAAGTGAAATAATTTAAAATTTTAACCATTTATTTATATTATTTGTTTAATACATTAGAAATTCTTAATGTATAATAATTATATAGGCTCCGTCTTGAAAAATTCATTTGAAAGAATTCAATTCAATTATGACAATAAATTGAACTCTTATACAATAATTATTTCAAATATTATGTATATAGATAATAAATTCAATATGTTTTATTTTCTTAATACTTATATTTACTTAAAAATAATTAATAATAAAAAATTCAAATATAAAAATTATGAAAATAAAATTCATTTGAATTGAATTCTTGTAAAATTTGAGTTTCGAATAAGAAGGATAAGCTTAAGACAATCGAATTACTATCCCAAATTCTCTTTGAACTAGGCGTGTGTACTGTTCAAGTAAAGCTAGAGATTTGAAAGTTTTTGAACCGAACCGAAATCCTGAAAATTCTAAAATTGAAGAATCGGAACCGAATAGAACATTAAAAATCTCCGTACCAAATTGTCTCGAAATTTCAATCCAATTTAGTTCAGTTTTCGGTTCCTCTCCGATCTTCTCCAAAATTTAAAATCTTAAACTTAAACAAGATAAAATGAGCCCATAAAAGGCAAACTAAATGAGCCCCAAAAAAAAAAAAAAAACTTAAATATAAGCCAAAATACATAAGCTCATATTTTGATAATGGTGGTCAATGCCACTTATTCTTACTTGAAAGTACATGTGCTCCTCATTTTATAAGAAATAGGGCACATGTTTTTTTTTTTTTTGGTGTGTATGTGTGTAGAAACCATGTGAGATTTTTATCCCACAATAGTTCTCTTTTTTTTTTTTTAATTGTTATACTACCATTTTTAATGACTAATATTTTTTAATAAAAAAGTTCATTTTATATATATAACCTATCATTGTAAAGCTCTCGTAGCATACTACAAATTAAATTTAATATTTCATAGTAATTATTATAAAAATTATTAATTCGAAATGCCTAAAGTTGATTGATAATCAATTTTTTTTCTTTTTTCTTTTTCATAACTATTATACAATGTTTACATACTAATATCTTTCAAGTAGTAAGTTCATTTTCTATATGCAACTTATCATTTTAAAACTCTAATAACATACTATAAGTTTAAATTTACTAAATTTATAATTAAAACTATAAGAATTAAATGTTTAAAAGTGATTGACAATCAACTATAATATATGATACTATAAATTTAGCATCATCATCAATGAAATTATATGGCTCAATAATAACATCATCATCAATGAAATACTATAAATTATTTTCCTTTCAGATGTTAACCATGACATATTAATAATATTAGTACTATACAAATTATTACATTTTTATGAAATTTTAAAATAATATTAGTATTAAACAAAAAAAATTTAAAAAAAATTTAACTTGCACTTACAAAATTGCAATAGAATAACTAATTTGAAAATGAAATTTTATAATTAATAAAAATTGAATTTTACTTATATATTATTGAATTTCCCTAAAAAATGTGTTACTAATTCAATATATATATATATATATATATATATATATATATATATATATATATATATATAACAAAATCCTTTAAACAGGTTATAATTTCTATTTTTCGATTTGAGATAGTTCGGTACCATTTTTAATACAGATAACTACTAATATTTAGAATCGTAAAAATTTTTAATTCGAAAAAAATTAAATGGTCAATGAATATTTTCGATTCTAAATATTTTTAATTTAATTTTTCAGTATGGTTGGATATGTATAAGCTTCGTACTCAGTCCTACTTTGAACTTCATTTTGTGTATGAGTTTTCATATGGTTTGAAAATGAAGTTGTTGCCTGAGCAAAATCATGGTCAATTGTGTAGGAAGGGGGCATTATGGTCAAGTGGCGGGAAAGGGCATTATGGTCAAGTGGATTATGTCGTATAAAATCAAGAACCACGCATAATAATTTAACAGGAAGTTTCAAGATTAAACAGAGAAAATATGGTTGCAGCCAGTAACTGCATTTCCCTCTATTCAGTTTTCACATACCCACATGAAAATGAAGTGTTGTTGGTAAAAAAGAAATCTTTATGCAAATTGATGGTTTCCAACAATTTCTTCAAAATGGGTAGGATCAATTGTAAGCTATCAGATAGTGGAATCGAAGAAAATCCCACAAGAAAAGAGGCCTCATTGAGCTCAAAAAACAGAATGGTAGACTACAATTTAGCCATGAAAAGAATGATGAGAAACCCATATGAGTACCACCATGATCTTGGTTTGTTTTTATTCTAATTTCACTTTGTTCTTGATTTTTATCTTTAATTTCCATTCTTAATTTTTTTATTTCAATCTGCTGAATATGGTTCTAGGTTTTTATTTATTTATTTTTGCCCCTTTGGTATTCAGAAAATTTGTGGAGAGTGGAAAAATTGGTTTCGTGTTAAAAAATTAATGTTGTGGTGTTAGCTACAGTTCTATGGTAATTTAATATTAATCCATGTTGATGGTTTTCAATTTCTTATTTCAGAATATTTGGTCTGTGATAGAATTCATGTCATGTGCATTGGAAATTATGGAGTAACCTTTATTAATTTAGGCTGGATCTGGATCTATGACTATATGCCATACTTTTGAACTTGGTTTATTTTATATTATCTGATATAACGTCAAGAATACAATGCTCCACATAGAAAAGGATCTACCTTTCTATGATTCCATGAACTTTTTTCATATTTTATGTTAATTAGTGGAGTTGACCCATTCCTGGATAATGCTGCATGTGTTAACCTTAAGGTGTAATTTGGTACCACCTAATTGAATGTAATGGAATGTAAGTAAATAATTTGCTGCATTACATTCAATTACGCCATACCAAACTACCTAATTTCTCGTAAAAATTGTAGAGTTTCGCAGATCAATGGTGTTAGAGGCGCATTAGCAAAAACCATATTGAAATTACTGTTGTAACAGTTCTTGATTTGGAACTTGTGTGTATCAAAATTTTGAGAAATGTGAATCCATATGCAGTTGGTTGAAAGACAAAGTTCCAGTGTTTGCTTGTTACATTAACTTTGGATGTTTAACTGTGTTTCTCCTTTTTCAAACCACTACTTTATATGCAAGAGTTTAAATTATTGAAACTATGTTATGGATTCAACCATTGTCATTCACAGTATTGGCTCCATTGCACTGTATCTTTGGTGTGAATAGAACCCAATTACCTTGCAATGGTTTGCTTTTTCTCAAGTTCTCTGATGAAAATTACTGACTTCCTGACTTCAGGTATGAACTACACACTTATAACAGATAATTTGATTGTGGGGTCCCAGCCTCAGAAGCCTGAAGATATAGATCATCTGAAACATGAAGAAAATGTGGCCTACATTCTAAATTTGCAGCAGGACAAGGACATCGAGTATTGGGGTATTGATTTGCAGTCTATAATAAAAAGATGTAAAAAAGTTGGAATCCGTCATATGAGAAGGCCTGTAAGCAAATTTTAAATAAGAGTTATTATTTCCTGAACCTTTTTAGATGTGTACAGTCACATTCTATGTTCTACCAATTATCTTTTTGGTGCAAAGTGAATGAATCTGGGAATTAATCTTCTTTCTTTAGGCGCAAGATTTTGATCCAGATTCCTTGAGAAGTATATTACCTAAGGCCGTTTCATCATTGGAATGGGCCATTTCTGAGGGGAAAGGCAGAGCGTATGTGCATTGCACTGCTGGACTGGGAAGGGCCCCTGCAGTTGCAATTGCTTACATGTTCTGGTTTCAAGACATGACTGTCAGTCCTCAACTCTTCTATTATTCCTGTTTAAATGGCTTTGTTAAATGAAGCATATTATCTTAATTTCATAGCTACTCGATTCTCTTCATGCAACATATATTTTCTAATAATCATTTATGGTTATGGAACAGCTAAAAACAGCATATGATAAACTAACTTCAAAGCGACCGTGTGGACCCAATAAACGATCAATACGAGGAGCTACTTATGATCTTGCCAAGAATGATCCTTGGAAGGAGCCATTTGAGAATCTTCCAGAATATGCTTTCGAAGACATAGCAGATTGGGAGAGGAAGTTGATTCAGGACCGTGTTCGTTCCCTCTGTGGAACTTGAAAGCATTTGTTGTCTTGCAAGGTACTGCAATCCAAAATGGGTTAGTTGTTGGAGCTGATCTCTCTTGGGGATTTTTTACTTGTACTATTAATAAATAGATTGGTCAATGCAGCAGCTTGCTCACTGGTATGCATTAGACCATAAAAGTACAGATTAATTCCTTTCTTATGATCTGGTTTGGTAGTTTCAATTTTAGCATTGAACTCCAAAACACAAAATGTAAAACTTAGTTATCTTTAACACCAAGAAAAAAGTGTATAAAGAGGCTTATTAAATCAACTAGTTCTTCTTTTCAATTAAGAAGTGTGATTAACTTGTTATAATTGTCATGAACTTGGACATGTTTTACTCTAAGGTCCTGTTTGGTATAAATGAATTCCACAAAACGTTCATTTGAAATAAAATGTTCATTTCACTTTCATGAATTCAAGATTATAGAATTTAACATATAACTAAATCAAATTCCATTATTTGTAAAGGAAATCTATACTTGAAATTCATTTATATTTAAACAAGGGGCTAATAAATTTCTATGCTTGTGAAACATCATCTGAAATTCCTCTATACTTTCATATCAGCCAAAATATATCCTAGCCAGAAAAATCTCCTGTAGGAAATACAATGAAAAAAAAAAAATTATAGCTCACTTGTACCAACTTCTATAAGCTTCTTGGTGTTTATTTTATTTCATTTTGGATACTAGTTTCATATTTTGTTGCAAGTATGTCTCCTTGCTAGGTATGGTGATCGTTTAAAACTTGTTAACCAGGAGATTAGCAGCTACAAGGAGTGATATTCTAAGGAGAGGCTTGTACAATGACAGATTGGGAAGCAATAACATGGTTCTGCTCGAAGCCAGAGGCCTTCAAGGAATCTATGCCCATAATTATAGAGTTTATTATTTATTTTTGTAATTTTTTGAAGTTTGTATACTTGGATTTTACACTATAGAAACATAATAAGTATGGTGCCAAGGTGCACCATAGGATTCACAACCAGTGCAAAACATCACAGAAACTCAGCTAGTTTCTAAATAGATATCTGCAAATGCTAGTCTAAATTCTATACACTTGAATGATCTAATATTGAACACCAATAGGGTACACCAGCAGTCTATTTCTACCTAGCTTACTGTTATCTGATAATGTGCTTTGATTCCTTTGAAGATCACTAGTTAATAACTAGAAAGATCGAAGCCATTCTACTAGTAGAATTGATTAATTGCAGCTTTTATCATAGGGCTGGAGGGTTTCTGGAACTGGAAAAATGTGAATCCTGTTGTTTTAGATTTCTGCATCGTCGTGACTGATAAATAACTCAGGAAATATGCTTCAGGTGCTTAAGAGTGAAATGAATCACAGAACAGCAACCTTGTTTGCAATCAAGAGTAGAGGTATTCCAGCGAAAAGAGAGACCGATAGTTTAGTTCCCTTGCAAACGATGGCATCGTCCTGGCAACAAACGTGGTTCTTAATCAAGTCCATGGAAAAGAGCAGTACGAGACATCATGCTTTCCTATCAATGCTATTAATTAAATGTTTCATATAATCATATCATTGTTGACAGAAAACCGATTAATTTATCTGCGAAGTTTAAAAAAAAAAAAAAAAAAACTATACACAATCATTTCTCTGAAAAAAATTGAGGAAGTTCAGAGATTCTGGATCTTGGCAAGTTGTGCTTGACGCCGTCCTAAATGAAATGCTGTAACCATCCACATCAAACAGACCTGAAGCCCAAGGAGAAATGACAACCTTAGTAATTCTGAGATGAATAAATATATATAATCATAAAATAAAATGTGGGGAAAAAAAAATTCAGAACATCGTGTGATATATCATATAAATAACACTTGAATGGGAAAAGAGTTTCAAGAACTAACAATAAAGTATAGTGGATCATACTAATCCACTATGTTTCAGAAATATATATAAAATACCAGTTCTACATACAGGCAAGGCATAGAGAGAGACAGTTGAGGTCTTTCCATGAAGAGTGCTGAATAGCAGTTTGTACATTCCTGCTGCTGTAGCATCTCCAAGCCGTTGAACAATTACATCTATACACACCTGCAGCACCATGTAATAGTAGTAATCATGATGTTTTGATGCTCATTCTAGTCCACATAGCAATGAAAAATATAATAATACCTCATGAATAAATGGAGGAATACAGTATGTGGTGAAGTAATTTTTTTGGCATTAAATTATAAAGTATCAACACTATTCATCCATGCCTAAAGAAGTTTCAAGGCATGGTTCAGGGAGCATGTACAATGATAGTATGTTGCTTATTCACACAAGTTTGGCCTTCACGGTCCAATTCTCAAGACAGTTAAATAGAAAGACACTTAACATGGCAGAAGTCTACAAAGTACAAACCTTTGCTTTGTATTTTTCTTCCTGTGAAACAACAGTAAATAGGAGTTCTCTTCCTGGCCTCGTCACCACGTAAATGACCACCTGCAAAGTAATGAAAAGACCAAATGGTGAGATCTTGAATTGACCTCCAACTTTCTCAACCAACTCAATTTGCTTCTAACAACTGTAGAAGTGGCAAGTGCATTCAACTGAACCATAGTTAGGCTATCAGCTACACAAGTAATATGCGTGATCAAATAAAAGGTCAACTAAATAATAAAACGAAATGGGCATTTGTGATAAACCTTCCTCAAAGTCTCACAAATGGCAACAGCTATCCAAGTCGGGCAAATAGCCACTGCAACCAAATTTGAGAATGCAACAACTGGAGCAGAGCATATAGCTGTAGTCACCCCAGCTATAGTAAGGATGCGCCCCTGTATTTGACAAGTGAAATAAGAGAAATTATAAAGTATTTTTCTTAATGAAATGAAATGCTGCAAACACTATAACTTCATCCCCAGACATGTACAAATCATAAAATTCATCCCACAACTTCTTAACTTAATTGCCAGAGCATGAACAGATAGCTGTAACTGCCAGAAATATGACATCATGGCTTCTGAAGCAATGCCTCTCTTAAGTAGTTACTGTTGCCCTAGCTTATATTCCCATAAATTACACATAGTCACCATCATCAACAGAGAGATTGTTTTCCAATATAAAGTCAATAATACCTATATGCTTATCAAAGTAAACATTTTAGAATCAATTTGATATAAAGATTGCTTCCTAATAAGCATCCAACATTTAGATGAAGAAAGTTTTGCTTTCAATTAGTAACTGAGAAAAAAAGCATCAATGCAGCTATGAGTAGGTTGGAGTTTTACTATGGCATCTTTCATTGCCATTATCTAAAGGATAATAGTCCAAATGTAAGACTAAAGTTGATTTGTACTTTTTTTTATTCACTTTTTTCCTTCTAAAAGTGAACAATTGGTTAAATATTCAAGAGTGCATTAACTAAAAAGAATTTCAACTCTAATTGCATAAAGGGACCTTAATTCTGCCATAAGTTCTTAACAAACCACCCTTTTCCCTAGTGTAGAAAAGGTAAAATTACAAAATATGGATAAGGGAAAAGGTCATGCTGGGAATTTTTAGCATACAAGATTAAACTGTTAAAAGGGAAGAAGACTAATTACAAATCATAGGGCACCAAACACTAAGTATGATGTGTTACATCCGATGATGAGATTGGTTTCCTTACTTCAGGAACTCCAAGAAGTATTTTCAATTTCATTTTTGTAACAACCAAATATAACTTGTTTAAAAATTAGCATACCGTTAATGTGAGTTGTCCAGCAAGGATAAAAACAGCAATGAAGCTATTTATCTGGGCAAACAATCTTCTCCTTCCAAGAGAACTTGTAACAGTCATGGCAATCACAGTCACTTTCTGAACTTGCAGAAACAGATAAAGGGCAATCAGCAGTAAGAGGAAAATGCATTTTAGGTAATTCATAGCATAAACTTGTGAGTAAATGGTATGCTACAACTGATGTGGAGAAACTTGGTTGAAGTGTTCAGGAGCAAAGGCAACAAATGGAACAAAGATCAATTGATTGTTCATTGCAACTAGAAGCAAAGGCCCCAAAATATGAATTCTAGTTCTAGTGGAGTCCCAGCATAAAAGTATTCAATTTCAATGCAGGTCATGTTTGCCTAGTTGGTATAGGGCCCATATGCATATCATTTACACCTGCAATCTAATAATGCATGATAAATAAAGCCATGATAGGAACACTAAAAGAAGAAGCTTCAAAATGCTTAAGAGAGTCATCTCTTAGCATTCTTCTCTCCTTCTTTCAACCTTTTCTTTTGTTTTAACTTTTTCCTGGTTAACAAATGATTAAGTATTGCCAAGGCAAAGTGTAATCATGGTAGTTCTCTATTCTTCTGCAAATTATATTTCCCAGCTATTCACTCAAACCATTTAATCTGGATTTACAAGGTTCATCTATAAGCTAAAAATACATATTGAGGGGAAAAAACAAAGTTCACATTACCTGAAAATAGAAGAATGAGGATACAACTGCACTCAGCCACAGGAATAGGGACACATACAATAAATAAGTTGAAGATAATATAAGCCAAAATCCATCTAAGATGGCCAAAAGTTGAGGCTTCACTTTAGATGTAGGTGACTTCGGAGAAAGCACTTTGAAAGATGATGCTTTCTGTTCATCAGTCTCACCATCAGGCTTGCTTTGTTGATCAGAATCGGCCTTTCTGTAAACCAGATCCAAGCAAGTTACAACGTTAAGGACCTAAAAGAATAAATTTAAAATTTCATTGCTTCTTCACAACAAATTATGCAAAATCCATTTATAGTCTTCTTCCAAAAAGGTTCATAGAAGTAACTGGAATATGTTCAGCCAGTTGTAGCAGTTAATCCAAACGGAACAGAAACAATGAGCAATGCATTTATCACCCATCATCTAACTCATCCAAGAGCTCATATATGTTCAAGATTGTTCAAATGCATTCTCCAAAAGACAATTGAAGAAGAAAAGATGTCAACTACATTCAAATAAGTTTCAAGATAGACTTCCCACTCCATCTTGTTGAAAAGAATGGTGGTAGATGCACCTAGGGGATTATATATGGGGAAAAGAGAATATATAACAAGTAATCATTACAATAAATGAATGGCTATACAGTACATTATAGATTTTCAGAGTTAGTCAGACCTGCAACACCGTTCATAGCAAATTGCTTATTGTTAAACTAAACCTTTACTTTACCTTAGTATAAATACTTATTTTATACTACGCAGTGTGCACGTACAACCCCTAAAATTTCCATCTCAATCCATGCAATTGCAGGACCTTCAAACTTGTCCATGGTTCATTAATGTGTTCATGCATAAATTTGAAATGCTTAGTTTTAGCGATTGTGTTCATACTTCAGTAGTCTTGATAGTTAGTGCTGAATCAAATGTGAAATTGTGAACCATATAATTTATCAGTTTTTGTACACCATCCTCTTTTTTTCAAACAAGGCTTATAACTAAGATTTCCAGTGACATATGACATAACATTAGCAGCAAACAATATTTAACTACATGAAGCAAAGAAATACAGAAATATAGTTGACCTTATTGGAGATAACTCTTCAGAAAGTTGGGATGTATCTTTCTGGATCCCTTTTGATGACTGTGCAGCAAGTTCCATCAACAAAGCCGCAAATAGAAGTAGAACTGCAGTGAACCAGCCTATGGTTTAAACTTTAAAGTATCATAAAAATAAATGGAAATTTGGAAGTTTTACATCTCATCTTTCAAACAGTTGAAAAAGCATTACATACATGACCCCAACCAAGCCATTCCTGTGGCAAACAATGAGCCAAAAAGCTGCCCAAGTGTAGCACCAGCCCCAATGAACCCAAACAATCTTGAACCTGACTGAATACAATAAACAGTGTCAAATGCAGATTAAGAAAACCATGATTTAATCCATGTTGCTTCATACTAACCTCAGTGTCCATCACATCAATTACTCTAGCCCAAGTTGAAGAAATGGTAATAAGATTAAGCAAAGAAACCTTCAAAAATAAAAATAAAAAATAAAAAAAGCAAAGAAATTACACTGTAACCTAAATTTGAAGATACTTGGCAACATGCTAACAAAACCAAATAAAAGTAACTAATTCATTATCATACCCAGAGAAATAATCCAATTCTGACAGAAATGTAAAACCATCCATGATCACCCCAACTACCAGAATACGCATCAGAATCAGTTTGATTCACATCAAACTTCAGATCCTCCTTCAATTCAGTGGATATAGAAACTGTGCCCTACGTATTGAATTTATGACAAAAAAAAAACGAATTTCAGATAATGATAAATGAATATATTAAAAAAAAAAAATTAAAAAAGAAGCCATACTACCTTTGTTTTGAATGCGGAAATGCCAGCTGAGGAAGAATGCCATAAAAAGAAGAAGAAAACAAGAGATACACTAAAAAACCTGTGTATCAAAAGCAAAGCCTGGAATTTCAAGAAGCACCTATTACAAGACGATATGTACAATACAAGGAGGACATAAAATTAATAAAAGAACACTTCCAGTAAAGCAAACAAACACTAAGAACAGTTCAATTCAGCCATAGATTATATAATTTCAGCAACAGATTAACGAATTAACGGCCATAATTACCTTGGCTTTCGAGAAATTAGGCAAAGAGAAAACGAGAGTAGACAAAGGAGCAGCGATCAATGTTAGAGCTAAGGATCCAATAAACAAACCAGGTAAATTCGATAACCCTAACGAGATCGCGCCTTCGTCTCTCAACGGTAACACTACAAAATACGCGCTTAAAATCTGCCAAAAAAATAATAATAAATATATAAAAGCAAAAAAAAAAAATTGAAAAAATAGAAAATTAAGAAGGATTACAAAGAAGAAACAGGAAGATGAGTGAAGCAGAGACGAGATTTCGTGAGGGTGCACGGAAACGAATTTGGAAAGAATCGCATTAAATCGTGAGCTGCTCATTATGATTATTAATAATAATATCTCTGTTTCTGTGTGTGTCTATTTGGATTTGATTAATGGATTGATAACCAGAGAGCTTTGAAATTCATTGTAGAGCTTGAAATTGAAAGGTCAATGCAATTTCATTTCTTTCTCTCTTCTTGTTGCAGAATTTTCAAATGGAAATGGAAAAAATCTTTAGTTACAGAGAAACCGCATTACGATATAGTGTTTCTCAGAATAAACGACAAGTCACTTGGATAGCTTCAATGGGCTGTTTTTATTTGGGCTTTCTTTGATAAGATTAGCCTTTATGTGGCCTTTTTCATTGTATTCCAACAACACAAACGACAACTCCTTGGTTTTTAGCAATAATCGTCAGGTTGCTTTTAGGTTTGACGTTTGTCTTCCTCCAAAATAAAACGACATATCGTTTTTAAGAACAGCACCAAAATAGTTACTTATTACAAAGTTTAAGGTCCGAGTCCCATTCAAAGGCAATTTTAAAGCTTCAACTATTCAGGAATTACCAATAAATTTGTACATTTATCTATGGCAAATACTCAGATCTTGCTAAAAGAGAGTAGCATTTGCATTTAATGGTTGATTTCTTACCTGAAATGGTATGAAATATTTTAGTGTATTGAAAATTTTGCTTTTCACTCATTTTCTACTTCTAAGAATAAGCAAATTCACTATCAGTGAGGAGTATTTAACATATGATAAATGGAACTATGGATGATAGTAGTGCTTATTTACTATTATAATTGTTCACATGGCAAAGTTTAGCAATTGTTCTAAAAAGGGTTAGCAGCTTTTTTAGCCAGATTCTACAGAGAGTATATTGTTATAACTTAATAACATTTGCACAAAAGCACTAGTAAACGACATAAACTTCATTCTATGCATTTTGCTATGGCTTTACTGGTTGAATTAAATTGTCCACGCCAGCAAGAGAAAACATATTTCACTTAAGTCTATCCCTCCTTTGCCTTTCCAACTCCTTTACCATTTGCCAATGCTCCAGTGACAATGAGGTCTCACCAAAACTTCCTGATATTAGCCGCCCCATTGTTAACCATCTGCAAGTGGAACATGTCATTAAGTCTTTTGTGCAATCAAGACAATCAAATGGGATGCTAATATCATGGAAGGAAAATTAATATCAGAAGAAGAAACTATTTTGCTTCTAACCTGTTAAAATCTTGGCTGCCTAAGCTTCTATCTGCCTGCCTTGCAGCAACTAGATCATTTTCTACCACCTGCCAAATATCAACAATGGCATCAAAAAAGGAAAGGAGCTTTTACATATATATTTTTTTCCCTTTATTCTAATCACATTTTAGAAGAAACCCTATTTATTAGACAACACTAGAACGGATAGCAGAAAAATCATCTTCAAGCCTTCCGAATGATACATACATGTTGTAAACCACTACAATGGCATAGGACTAAGTTTCAAATAGATGGAAATGAGAGAAAATAATAAAAGAGCCCCACAAATAATCAAGCATCAAGGACTTGGTAGCAAGAGGGGAACAAAACTAAACAGATGCATTTTAGCATCCATCCAGTTGAAAAAAAAAACAAAAGAAGCTAATGCATTATGCTAGTCCTGTTAAGAAGTAGGACAAAAATGCCGAAAGAACTTTCTCAACAAACAAAAATATCAATCTAACCCCCTACCTTCTGCATGTCAGACCCAATAGAATGCGGCAATGATCTGACAGTAGCCAAGTACCATCTCCAAGCTTCCAGGGCTTCTGTAGCCACAACTTCTGAGGAACCCACCAAAGAAGGCTGGAAGGGCACAATTACATCAGCTGGCAAGATGTTTGATTTCCCCTCAGACAATATTAGCAATTGGACATCAGCTGCCATCTCCATCTTATAGTACGTAAAATCATACTCAACCTGAGACAAACATATTCAAGTAATGAGCCGATTTCATTACTTCCAATACAAGTGCTGGTGAACTGACATGAAGCATCATTATTAGAAATACTAAACACTAGAAGATTCTTTGCACTAGATTGTGCTTCATGTAAAATAAATCATGTAAAGTCTCAAAATTCTTGCTACAATAATCAAAGCTCTTATACAGACCAATTAAGGATTCTAAATGCAAGATGCATGCACATACAGACAAGAAAAGAAGATGAATATCACCTTTTGGAAATCTATTAAATTTTTTAGCAATCTCGCATTGTCAACTCCAACAGAGTTGAGGGTTCCTGCTTCCAATTTGGTCTCATCAATCATCAAGTGTGAGCCCTCAGCAAGCTGCAAAGCTCCGGGCACCAATCTGAAACATAAACCACGTAAAGCTCTTAAGTTGCAGAGCATGAACATTCATCCACACATTAAGTGAAGGAAAACTGATTTCTCTAATACTTATGAAAGTGGCTACCTGTTAGTCTGATAATCTTTTCTGGGGGCAAGAGAACTGCTGTTAAGATATTCCACGGTAAGGGGTATGCATTTTGTATAAGGTAGAAGGTTCTTGACAGCATCACTAAGTTGATTGCCAAATATGGAAATGCTCTCTTTGTTCAAACAAGTCAGGTTCAATGAAAACTTCCCCACTGCAACATTGTCTACCCTGGCATGTACCTGGTTAAGAAAAAAGTCAGTATTTTTATGGTTAGAGGTAACAGAAATGTGGAGAGGGAATGGTGGCATAGTAAGTGTAATGAACAAAAATACTAATCATGAGCATGCATGAAGCAGAGCTGAAACCATTAGCATGAGAGAAAGCTATTTACCCTGGACAGCAGATGCAACAACATGAAATGTGCCGCTACCCCATCATTGCCAAGAATAGCTGTAAGATACCTCAATAGAGCTTCTCTGACATCTTTCATCAAATGGGGCTTTGGCTGTAGAATAAAAGAGGAAAAACATGGCTAAAGAGACTTAGAAAGTGTCGAAACAACTAAACAAAGCAAGATTGGCTGCAAGATGAAATCCATAGATATCTCAGTTTTCTTGAAGCACAATAGACATAATACAGATAGACAATGAAATCAATTGTTCTGGAATAAAAATAATAAGGAGCTTGATATCACCTCAATTACAGGAGAACTGCACAGAAAGTCGGATACTGCAAGCTTCCGATGAACAATACAATGGAGGCGTGGCACCTTTACCGAAAAGAAATTGTATAACTATGTTTTTAAATCAGACATCATATGAATAATACAAGCTATGCAATTTCAACAAAAATTCAGAGACAAGTTGATAAGTGACAAACTCAAGATGACACAACAGCATCATAGAAAACATCACAGCAAGTCAATACCTTGTTGGGTGGCAAATGGACCAACAAATCATCACAACAATCATTATTAGAGAACCCATCATGATCATCCTTCTCCACTGCAAGCTCTGAATCAAAAGCAAGAACCCCAACAAATTCAAAAACATCATTCAGCTTCAACTCAGACTCAGGAGAATCGTACATCTGTATAAAGAAATCAGGAAATCCATCAGTTTGGAGAAGAAAGTGTGAAAGGATTTCAGTTCAAAAAAGATTCAGGGTAACATAGAACTTGAAAATGAATTAGTCTCTTTACCTTTACCAGACAAGGAAAAGAATCTTTGTCAATATCTGGTACCGTGATTGAGTTAGAACATGCACCTTCAGTTTTATAGTCCTGTGACTGTGAAGATGGAGAAGGATGCCCATCCTCTCTCTAGCAAAGGAAAAGAATGTCAGTAAAATGTTTAATAATTATTATTATTGAAAAGAATCACCTTCAGTTTAATTAATCTAATCACTAAAAAACATGAGATTCTGGGCAACAAAGTCAACAGATTGGAAATGCATAGCAATTGAACTAAATTAGATAACGGTTATCTCACAAAAAAATGACAAATAAAAACAAAAAGGAAAAGTTAACCCTGATGTTAGAATCTTGTCAAGTGTAGAAATAAACCACCGAAAATTGTCCAGTAAAATTCATTGTTATTTTGCAGTTTCATCTTTGAAAAGGCAGGGTTCAGATGTCACTAAAATCTGATTTCTACAAAAACAGAATGTTGAGATAAATGTGGTTGGGAATCAGTTAAACAATAAGAAAATCTATCTCTAGTGAAACAATTAATACAAAGCAAGGTATGGCACTAAATGGCAATTATTGCTTTGATAAGAATGATCATTAAAAGAATCAGGATTGCAAGAATATTAGAAGTTAAACATTAACATATCTCTCTTCAATTACTCAAGCTCAAAAATCTCAACCAATTTAACCAACATTCAGACTACAAACAAACAAAACCAGAATGATAGAAGTTAAACATGAGACAATTTTCTTTTTATCTTAACTTGTGAAAATAAACAATCAGATTCTTATATCCAAAGCACTCATGCTTACCATCCTTTTTGCACTTGGAGAATCTTCACACGCATCACCTGAAACCTGTCATTGGACAGTAATATGTCAGAAAAGCAAACTAACAAAAATAATGCACAAAAAAGAGCAATGCATTTCCTATGTGCAGGTCTCTGAACATCAAAAAAGTAGAAATTATGAGGTTAAGGCTCAGAACTAAATCCATAATGACCTAGATTATGTAATGATGCTCTTATTGGTATGATAATAATCCATAGACCATCTAAACACTTCATGACTATTTGGAATTATTTTGGAGCTAACAAAATAGACAGAACAAATTTTGAAACTACCCTTTATTAACTACAACATATGATTGTTCAAAGCAGTTGGGCAAATAAATATTAAAAAAAGAAAAGAAAAGAAAAAAGACAAATGAATAAAACAAATTTTAGTGGCAGAAAGTAGATGAAAAACCTCGTGATCCATAGCTTCAAAGTCCACTCTCCCACGCTTATCTCTTTGTTGGGATGTCCAATTCATGCCTCTATCAAAGGCTACCTCAGAAACAGATTCAACCCATGAATTTAGTCCTGGAACCTGGACAGCCAGCAAACTCAGAACAATCATACAAAGAGAAAGCACAATTTTGATTCTCCACACGACACACACATTCATTTAATAATAAGAAAAATTAATGCCAATTACAAGAACTGAAAACACAAGCTAGAGTTGATAAATTTTTCTGTCAATCGTCTATCAATGCACACCAATAATCACAACAAACTTAACAATATATACAGTAGAGTTAAAACCTAAGACAGTAGGCCAAAGGGATACAGAAAACTCACTGGAACACAGTACAACAATCGCCGCTCCCAAACTCGCATATCTGGTGAAGAGCCCATGGGAAATTGAGAAACATCCATGAACTTGTTCGTCCTCCAAACTGATCCATCCTTCAAGAACACAAATACAATGCTTTAGCAACAATAAATATAATATACGAATGTGTAGCTAAGATGGTTAAGTATATAAATATACCTTATAAGCACCAACATAGAATTCATTTCCCAACATATCTTGTATCATTCCCCGAAACCGGACTAGAGTATTGGGCTGAATCAACCTTATAGTTGCAGGATTAAGAATGGGAACCTAAAATTATTCAATATCACACAACAATTAACAAGAAATTAAACCCAAAAAGAATTAAAAAATTTTATACGAATATATACCTGGGAGAGGTGGGATTGGTCGAAGAGGAAGTGGCGGAAGAGATCGACGGCGCCCCAATCTTTGCCGTCGAAGGAGGAAGGATCCGAACCCGACCCGATGGCCTTATCGAATGTCAATCGGACGGCTCCGAGAGGGTTTGCAAGGCAATCGTACAGTGGTCCAACCATTTTCTGCTATGATTGTGATTTTCTCTCCTTGAGCGAGCGAGTGAGTGATTGAGGACTGTGAAACGGCTTCTCGCGCCAAATGGTAATAAGTAGGGGATCATTTTCCCGCCAAATTTGTTATTCCCGCCATTTTAGTGACAATAGAAGCCCTACCCCCAACTTAGAGACTTTTGTGCGATTACAACATATTGCCCTTTGTTTTTATTTTTTTCTTTTGATTTTGTGGGCTGCCTCTTTTTCGAAATTTGATAATTAATTTAGATATAAATTCCTATATAATTTATTTTCATTTATAAATGAATTTTTAATTTTTAAATTAACTATAAAATTCATTTAAGTATATAATTTTATTAATTCACATTTAGAATTCATTAGTTTTATTAGATTGCACTCCTTATTAATTAAGTTTATAATTCATTCATTTATAAATTCTATCAATTTTAGTAAATTTTGATTTAAGTATAACTAATTTTATGGAATTAAAAATATAAAATTTAATTTAATTTTCATTTATATCAAATATGAAAATATAAATTTATAAATTATTTTGAAATTAATTTATACCAAATAAGTTTTTAGTTTTAATTATTTTCTTGCTTTTTATTATTTAAAAATAAACAGATAAATAATTATTGGTTAAATATGAAATACTAATATTTATAACATAAGCAATTGTGTTAAATTCATAAGCATCGTTAAGAATAATTTACATACAAAACTTTAAATTAAAATTTATTAATAGAATTCAATTTAATTCAATTAATAATAAAATTTGTGTGTTTAGAATAAATTTTAAAATGATAAAATTGAAATGAATTATATTATTTGAAATAATTAAAAAGTTCAAAAATATAATTATTTTTTTTATTTTAACTTTATATAAAAAGACTTGTGTTTAATTTAAATGAATGCATTTTGAATTTTTAATATTAGATTTTATTAAATGAATTAAATTTTTTGTCTTCACTGGATTGTTCCTCTTTGTCCCAAAATATTACAATTTACAAATATACTTTCATTAATTTTCACTTTAAAATTTATTTAATTGTGGTTAGAATTATAATTTAAATATAATTATTATTTGTTAGAGCAAACGAAAATTTTGTCTTATTTCCTTTTTTTGTATTTTGTTCTCGTCATATATAGACAATTCAAGTGTGTGTATATGTACATATATATTGGCCCGCTAATTAAAGTTTCTGGATCCACCACTACCTAATTCATATTACTAAAATATATAAATATACAAATATATATACGAATAGAATAATTAATAATTTTATTTTCTTAAAGTTATTTTACTTGTTTATATTCAAATTTTAATTCAGTTATTGATAATTTAATAATATTATTACTTATTTTGAAAAATAAATAATTATAACAATTTATAAATAAATTATAATATGTTTTGAATATTTTTATTTTATTTTATTTTATTTTGCAGAATAAAGAGAATTTCAATATGCTATACAAATAAGATGGAAATTGTCAATAAATATGAGTACTTAAATTAGGTTGTTTAATATATGCAAATTGTCAAATGTAGGCGCTAAATTAAGTTGCCTAATATATGCAAATTGTAAAATATGAATGCCTAAATTAGGTTGCCTAATTTAGGCAAATTGTCAAATGTGGATGCTTAAATTATGTTACTTAAATTTTGTTAACTAACCTAAACCGCTGATACAGGCAATGATGTAAGATGGCGAAAAAATAAGATGAAAATTGCTTATAAATAAGTATTACCACCACTCTAGGCATCATTCAATCATTCAATTAAGAAAACAAATATTTAGAGAGTTTATATTTTCTTAATTTCATTTCTTTCTATTTTCATTTTGATCAATAAGATAAGTTTTGGAGCTTATATACGTCAAAGATTGTATCCCAAAAAGAGTTATTTCTAAATTTTTATTCTTCAATTCAATAATAAGTTGTTATTATGTTTTCTATTAGATTGATTGTTAATTTAATTGTTTCTTTTTTCTTAACTATGAATAACTAAATTTCTTATATAAGATTTAGATATAATCTCTTGATTTGCTTATGAATATTTTTGTAATATTTTGAAATTTTAATTATAAAAAAATTATCATTTGGGTATTTATTTTAGTAAAGTAAATTTATTTATTTATTTATTATTTTAGTAAAAAGTTGAATTTATTTAAATAATTTTCAAAAAAATTATTTACTTATTATTATTATTATTACTACTACTATTAGTATTATATATATATATATCATGTTGGAAACGGTGAAGAGATAGAATAGAGTCAAAGAGATAAAGTGGCAGTGTGTGTGAGTGTCAGTGAGAGAGAGAGAAAGGAAATTAGCTCAGATCGCGAATTTTCTGTCACCGTCTGACGATAGGCGCCGGCCAGGTAGAAAGATCAGCCTCCAACGCTTCCAACGCCACTAGCTCGGCCGCCATTTGCCGCCGGTCAGAAATCTTTGGAGTTTTGTTTAGTCGACTTTCCGACCTCCGTTTTTGCCGATTCTAGTACCGTTGAGTTCGTATTTTCTTAAGTTTCGATTTAGTACCTCATTTGCTAATTTTGGTGAACATTTGATTTTTTTAGCCGAAATTCGGTGAAATTTCAATTCTACCGACATGTTTTCCGGCGATTCTCCGGCGAATGAGAGAGAGTGGTATATATTTCCGGCATCTACGTTTCGATACGAGTCTGTTGACACTAATTTCGCCGTTATCCGACACCGTTGATATTTTTCGGTGACTTTTTCGGTGACTCTCCGGTGATTGTACCCGGTAGTCCAAAATTAATCCCTGAAAATTAATTTAATGTTAGAATTATTTATTTTGGTATATTGGAATTATTTATGAGTTTGGTTAATTAATGGTAATTATATTATTTTATAGTTATTTGGAGAATAATATATATTATTGGAATTTAATTTTAAAAATTGTTATTGGAAGTCCAGTTGAATATTCGATATTCGAGGTTAATTATGTTGTCTGAATTTATGAGGGATTAGATCTACTTTGGGGGAAACTCTGCCAATGTCATGGTAGATTTCTCCATAGTTTTAGGATGTGTCTATATTTGATTATTATAAAATTCTTATTTTGATAATCTGTTAATATTTTATTTTTTAGATCGTCCAGAACCATCTTCTGCAGCCCCAGGTCCTAGTCATTGATCGAGTTTGATTTTTCGCACATGTGTTGTGAGTGATTCTAATATATTTTCCTGCTTTCCATGCATCTACATTTACCTTATGAATATATGTATATAATTATGCATTATAAATAATAATTGAACATTTTGGCACATGTATGTGAATGTCTCATTAATTATGTATTGCATAATTACTTGTGGATGCTGGATGAAATTGGGATGAAACAGGGATCACCTAGGATTGTGATTATGATATATGATGATTATGATTGGATGAGCTTTGACTGATGTATGACGGCTTAGGAACTTGCTCATCGCTCGCTGCTGCCAGTCGGGTCGCTGTATGGCTTAGATTAGGGACAGCTGGTATCTTATGTATTGAATTTTTAAAGTGATAGTAATTAGTTTCAGAGAATCAAGATAGGGGAATCGGCTCCCCAGATTTGTGGTATAGTGTGATTCCTGTGGACTGATTTCCATCCTTGTATGAGATTATATGATTATTTGTATATGTGGCACGTTGTATGAGTATAAATGCTAGATTGATATTAGAACACCAGGTTTATATATTGATTGGTATCACTCACTTAGCTGAGGTGTTCACCCCTATCTCACTAATTTTTTTCAGGTTGCAGGACGAGCCTAGTTATTTTTGTTATCGTTGAGTTTTCCTGTTATTTCCTCCAGCAATGGATTTTATATTAATTTGTATTTGTATTATATTAAAATTTTAGAAATCCACAATTACAGTAAACTAAGTTTGTATTTATTATATTATGGCATATTGGTATCTGTTGACTGTAATATGTCATGATGAGATATTCTTCCAGATATGAACCTGATGGTATTTTGAGATGTGATTAGATGGACACATCATGATTGATGTAGGTTCTGTTGGCATGTAGGTCTTTTGCCCTTGATTGATGATTTAACGATATATTTTCAGTTGATTAGTCATATCAGGCTGACCACGGGTTCTGAAAGTCTTAAGTTTTTCCGTACCCTATTGCCGGTCACGTGCTCCTAGAGTCGGGTCGTGACAATTTTTGTTTAATTAATTTAGTTTTGATTATTGTAATTAATTTTTTTAATCTTAGAACTTAATGTTTGTGAATAATTGATCATGTTTAAAGATATTATGTAAAATAACGATAGTGAAAGCATAATATTAATTCATTGAGATATTAGATCTAGGGAATGTGTTATTTAGAGATAAGAATACTCATTTGTGATTATTTAAAGAGGTTTGTGTTAATTGCTTGTAATTACGAGAGTAGACATAAAATTAACATAAATATTTATGTTGTATCTTGAGAGAGAATATCATATAATTTAGGGAAATATAATCAATAATTCCAATGAAATTAAACTAATCTAGAAAACATAGAAAATTTATCGGTAATCAATTGATGAAATCTAAATTCTAAATCTTGTTCATATATTGAATTTATCTTTTAATATTTTTTTTTATTTTTTTTTTCTTTATCTCAACAAAATCAATTTTCTAAATAATAGAGTAATTATAATTTTAGTACTTGACAATATATTCTCTGTGGAATCGACACTATATTCACATACTATTATTTGCCCATGATCCATACACTTGCAAAAATTACGCAACAATAATGCATAAAAATATCGTTTTTATATTTTATATTCAAAAAAAATTAATAATATAAGTTAGATAATATCTATTAATTAATTTTAATTTATTTATATTCTCAAGTTAATTTTAAACTCCTTTTTGAATTTATACTCTTTATTTAAAATTAATATTCATAGTTCTTTAATTCAAACATCAATTTGAAGTTCTTGATTAATTTTTATAATTTTGTAAATTATCATTATTTTTTGCTTTCTCTTTCCACATTAATTGTTAAAATAAATAATTTTAATTTTTATAAAATTAAACTATATATTTATTATATATAGGCATTCAATCAACTCAAGAATAAATTTTGTATAAATAACAATTAAACTTCTTATTCTATTAGAATTTCAATCAACTATTATAAGAATAATTATGAACAAATTCTATATAAATAATAATTAAACTATATAGTACATACTATACGTTCTTATTTCTCTCCGTTTCTTTTATTTTCTATGCAAAGCTTAGAGTTAAAACTTTGGAAGGAAATTTGATTCTATGGTCAAATTTCGCCATTAAATAGCATCAAGTTCTTCCTTTCCTTCTTATACAACAAAGAGATCAATTTTAATTTTAATCCTTACCTTTAATATTTTTGGGTTTCATTCATAGTAGATGATATGCATGTGTGATTTATGGCGATTTATGAAGATGGTCTAGTGCTGTTGAAAATGATTGTAACATACTGATTTGAATTGTTGATTCATCGTAGATGATAATTCAATTAGAATTGTTGATTCCATTACAAAATTAAGCAAAGGTATTACATTTATCATTTTAAATACAACTTCAACATCCTTAACCTCATGAATTTAACTTCAGAGACATTTCTCTTTCAACCAAATCAATTAACTATTAAAAATGGAAAAAAAAGAAAATTTGATCAGCAGCATTCCCTTTATCTGGAGAAAAGTCTGGTGAAAAAGTTTCCTGAATTTGCCTTTTCTAGACATGCTACATGAACATATCTTCCCAACTTGTCGACTTGCCTCGCTTCGCCTCTTGTATCTTTCTTGCAGACCTTGCAAGTCTTGTCAACCCACCCTTCTTCAACATATTGGCCATCCACTGATTTCAAGATCAGAAAAATAGGACTAATTATTAGAGCTCAGTAAAGATTAAAATATGGCAAATAACATTCTAATTTAATTCTTGACAACAAATATTTTTGGAGTTATTCCTTCAAGAAATGCAATCAAATGAAAGAAAGAAAAATCAGATATGCAGCACATATTGAAAGGTAGAATAATTAATATACTCTTGAAAGTATTATGCAGATAGACAATCTGTCCTTATAGAGATTGCTTGCTTGAAGTTGATGACATAAAAATAAAGATGGTAGTTTCCATTGGTTCTTCCAAAAGAAAATAATGGGATACTAAGAAAAAAAAAATCGACAAAATCAACTTGAAAATGAACGAATTGCATACCTTCAATGTAAGATTTGAAGAAATCCTTGTATGTACCTCCAATTTTCCTTCTAAGAGCACCATACTGCATTCAATGAGAAATCCCAATTAGAATTTAGTGTAGACCAGCAGTTGATGAGCATCGTTAAACTATTTAGAAAGTTTTATGGTTAGAAGAAACTTTAATAATATCTAATCAACATTTTTATATAGTACTATTGTCGACGGCAGTTTAAACAACAATGTCAAACAGACTCTACATCTCTTCAACGAAATAAAATTTATTTTAAAAAAAATCTTAATTCCTCGTATAAACCAAGAACTGGGCAAGTGCAATACCTGTTCCCTAGTCATTCTGCCACCAGACCTGGTGTTTTCTCTAGCCTCTTCAAGAAATTCAGCATCCTGTACGGATCGTACTTGCGAGAAATCTAAAGCTTCAGTTACACTACTAAAGAAAGATTGCTTGCTCTTCTTTGCCTCCTCTTTACCACTCTCTGATTTAGCCAAAACTCTGAAGTTAGAGCTCCTGTGAAGCCTGTAGTCATACAAGTATTTCTGTGCAATTCCTACCTGTGGAGGGAAACAACAGTTTTGTGAAGGTGACAAAGGAAGAGTTCTAAGTCCCATATTTTTACTTTCCTTAGGTATACAAGTTTCAATTCCCACTTCAGAATTTTGCTTTAGTTGCTGTTTTATATAGTTAGTGAGGCTGTGCTTGGCCTGCAAAGCAGAGCCACTAACTGCCACTCAGAATATTTGGTGGTTAAAGAGAAACTACGTGGCCTTTTGATAAACTACTGAATTGAGAGGAGCAATTGGTTCTCAGCCTAAGTCAAATATGTAAGAAATATCACTTGACTAAGAAACATAGAAGAAATATCTGTAAATTTGTAGATTCAATATTAATGGCTAGCAAGAGATCAATATCTTCTTATTAATGCAAAAAAAGCATAATTTCTTGTGATAAATATCATAATTGAATAGCAACCACAGGGAATTTGAGAATTTGAGTTTGATTAATTTTCCTTTTATTATGGAAACTATTCTATTGGATGAAATCCTCTTGACCTCTTACAGTACGATGGTTCACACAAATACGGTCGTGTGGGCCCCTGCAGTCCAAGCTCGCTTTCACCAAGATGCCCATCAAAGCAACTTAAAATCAACAAAATATTCAAGGTTTAAGTCCTAGCCCCTGGACATCACAATAATGATTGAGCTAATTTCAATGAGCAATTTCATTTTTCTATTTCATATAATGATTAATACAATGTTTTTAAAATCAAACCAGAGGTTAAACAAGTCTCTTTGCCGGTCTGGCCAGTCCAACTTAATTGATTTGCCCTTTTTCTCTTTTTAATTTTTTTTTTTTTAACTTTATTAAGCTCAAAATGGCGTAATTTCAAGCAAACTCCGATCCAACCAGTTCAACTGTTTTTTTGGTTCAAATCAATTTTTTCAGTTCACAATTCATCTGTTTTTTGTAATTTAAAAATCAAACCAGTGACCGATTCTCGATTTAATCGGTCTGACTATCCAGTCCAGTCTGATTTTAACAACTCTGGATTAACAAGGAATACCGAATTTCTCTACAAACATAGATAATTTACTCAAATACTCTCCTTGTGCTTACTATTCAGTTTTATCTCTATATAAAACATGAGGACAAAATTACTTACATGAGATTCTCATACAACATAAACCATGCCAACCTCTAGAAGAGACACTGGTGGAACTTTAAGTGCTACATCTGGTCCCCGGCAGTTCCTTCCGAGGAAATTATAGCCAAAATTAATAGCTAATTTTTTTAGGAAAGATGACCCTTGTTTTGCTTGAACATGTGAATGCCCTAGTATAAATGCAGTGCCAGCTTGTTGAGCTGCAAACAGATCTTCTAGTTCTTCTTTTAACTGCAGCTCCATATCGGATTGCGGATGGGTTTCAGACTCGTCATCAATGGCAAACCTCACTCTTCTTTCTACTACTCCAATATGTTCCATTTCAATAATGTCAGCCATACTTTCTACTGTTGAAAATCCACCAGATACACTTGCTGGCTGCACACTCTCTTCAATCTCATAAGCTGGTGTGCCAGAGAATGACAAGGTTCCAATAACTGCCAACCTACATTCACTTGATGATTCATTGGAACGAGATGCATCATCATCAATACATGAGTTAGTCTCATGTGCTCGAAGCCAGTCATATTTGATGAAATCAGCTAGTCTAGCAACAAGCTCAGACTCGAAAGAATCAACATCCTGGTGCACATCACGGTATCCATAACGGACAATGCATCTATAAGACCGATGAGATGGAGGGCCTACTCGACCCACAAGATACCTCTCAGCAGGGGGAACATAAGGAACAGGCACTGATTTTACACACACAAAGACAAGGATGCGATGAAAGGCAGGGAGGTTGGTGACAAAGCGTGAGAAGTTTGCAGGGATGCCAGAGGTAAGATCAGTGAAAACTAAGCCAATGCCAGGGACTCTAGCAATTCCTAAGCTTGGACCTAGAGCTAAAAGCCAGTCTAGTGAAACCTTGTTATGGAGGTCAAATTCATATTTTTTAATAGTGGCATAATGCCAAACAAACATGATGGTCATGAGGAAGAGGGCTAAGAGGATGGGGAGCCAGGCACCCTCTGTGAACTTAGTGAGTGAAGCTGAGAAGTAAAGTAATTCAACTGAGCCAAAGAAAAGAAGAAAAGCAAGTGCTAAAATAGGAGGCTTGTTCCAGCAGACGATGATAACCAGGGAAGTAAGGCATGTGGTCACTAGCATCACCGTCATCACTGCTAATCCTGCAACAGAAAACAATGAGATTGTAAAACTTCAAAGTCGAGAAATCCTTTCTTAAATTATCTAAATTTAGGTACTTAATAACAATTTGGTTGTCAGTTGTGAGACGAAAAAAGTTGAAGCACAATGATATAACAAGGTCAATGTGTGTAATTCAGACAGTCAGGCAAATGGTGCTAGGCTTGTCCCAGAGGGACTTAAGAAGACTACAAATGGACACTGACCAACATAGATATGTACATATATATAGAAACAATCAATATAAAGTAGGAAGTTACAGAATTTGATAATCCGGGACAACATAGATATGTAAATTACCCGATGCATTTCCCATGTGTTTTGTGTCTCTAAATCCAATAGTAACAGCAATACAGAGGATCATGAGAATCCAATTGATCTCAGGGATATAAATCTGGCCGTGTATCTCATCAGAGGTGTGAACAACCTTCACTTTTGGGAAGCAGCTTAGTGACTGGCTCTGGTTTATAATAGAGAACGTCCCACTTATGATTGCTTGGCTACCAACCACAGAAGCAAGAATGGCTATTATGAGCACTGGCAACCTCAATTTTTCTGCACCGACAAACATTCAATTCATCATTATCATAGTCAAGTACACACAGAACAAATTGGGTCGATGACTCGATGCATTTCTTTTTAAGTTGCTAGGGTAGTAGGGTTATCACAATTCATTTTAAGCTCAGCCAGCATGATAGGGCAGTATAAGTATGCCACTGGAGTACTAATCTATCATGCGACTCTTCTCAATTCTAAGTGCATTCAAACATTGTGATTTCCATTTAAAAGAATGAGGAAGGTATTACCTGGAACTGAGATATAAAAACCAATGTGATTATTGTTGTCATGATGCTTGGACAGATAAGCAGCTTGCCCCATATATGCCAATATAAGTGCTGGATAAACCAGAAAGGTGAAAGCAATCTGAAATGTGACGGGAAAAATATATATAATATATCATTGGTAGGTAGTATATATTTTTCTCTAATCAAAGATGATACTAACTATGACATTCTAACATACCTGAATTGCAGCATAAGAGAAATGGCCAAGATCAGCAAACATTGCCTCTGAACCTGCATGCACAATCATGCATATTATTGGCAGTCTTTGGTAACAGAATAAAATATAATCCAGAGGTCTCTTTCCTAAAATATTCTTGGACATGTAAACATAAAAAAAGGCAGAGCAAATAAAAAAAGGCAGAATTTCAAGTTGCTATTTGAGCAAACATCTAAGGCATAAGAATAATCCACATTGTATGTGTTATAAATATACCTGTTATGCACAACAATATTCCACCCAAAGACATCCATCCGCCTTTCCTTGTTTTCTTCAAGAACTTGAACATGTAATATGGAGAAAGAGCTTGGTAGACATATGGATTCCAGTGGATTATGTTATATAAGCCGAGGCCACTGATGCATAGTAGCCATGTCAAGACAATTGGTGCAAAGAAAAATCCCACCCGATGCGTGCCATAGTGTTGAAGTGCAAAAAGACAAACCAATATGAAGCAAGTAATTGGAATCACAGCATCTGCAAATAGGTGAGAGCAATGAATATTAGAGTTCATTCAAAACTAAAAATGAAACTAACACATAAATGATAGCCTTTCATTGCTAAACTGATTAAATACATGCAATAGATAAATGCCCTGTGCTATACACCAATATCCATTTAACATGATAAAGTGAATTGGAAATACCAGCAGACCTGAAGAATGAAAATTTGTATAAAAGAGTGACCTACAGCTTTTGCAGTGAAGACAATAATGTCGATCTCAATTGCATCTAAACTGCAACAATTTTCTGTATCTTAACAAATTTGATTGTCAGAGAAAGAAAAGGCATTGATCAAACAAAATTATCACTCTCACTTGGGAAATTAAGTGCCAATTTCCTTGCATAAATTTTTTAAAACTATTTTCCTATCCATGCCCACCAACGTAGACATACCAAAAATAGAAAAACTTCATGAACATAAGTTACAAAGATCAATTTTTGTTGCCATTTAAGTCTAATATTGGAATGGGAAAACATTATTATAGAAACCGCCCCTACAAAAACAAAGGCTCAATAGTAAGATATATAGCAATTTTTACTATCTCAATATTTATCACCACAAAATCATGAACTATGTATAGGTATAATTATTTAGGAATTCTTCTTAGGAAAGTGATTTACTCCTTTCTGTTCATTCACTTGAAATCAGAAAAGATTAGAAGCAATACCAATCAAAGCATAGTATTTCTTTATCAATCTGACTCAGCAACAGTTTTCCTATATTCCCTAAACGAAATTGTAAGATATGAGGCTGACTAGGGGTCAAGGTAAGGCAATTCAAGACCACAGCATAGGCATTAAGGATGGTTGGTCCCACAACTTCAGGCCATCTTCAACTGAATAAGAAATGACAAAGTGGACCCAACCCCTCCACCCTTCCCCAAAAGACAGTCCAATTATCATCTCCAATGACCAAATAAAGACACCAGTTCATACGTTTGAATAACTCACATCACTTTGTCAACATTTAGTAACGTCACGTTTACTCACAAACACTACAGCCCAAAGAAATTTTATTTGCAAACCTAAGGTCAATTCCTCAACCTCTACCCTCCCTCTTACCACTCCCAGTCCAGTTCTCTCCTTTCTCCATAGAAATCACCTTGAACAGAAGTCCAGAATATTCTATTATGTGAAAGTAATTAGCCAACTGTTCTTTGCTGCCTGTTTTTGCACACCATTGATCCGTGTTTATACAAAAAGCTCAGTTATTCCATTAATGCCAGCTTCTTATAACATATATTAATATAATGGTAGAAATAAGGGAAATTGCAAGTTAAGAAGAATACATTGATGATGCTCCTTGGACATGGATAACTCAAGGCCAGAAACTGCAGAAAACACTACAAATAAAATAAAAATAAATAACAGGTCAGTCAGCAGAAGAAGAAAATTAGAGCAATCTTAAACATTAAGTTAATGTTACTGGAAAGTGACTTACCAGAAATTGCTGGAGTGAGCAGTCCATCTCCAATTACCATACATGTACCAAGAAGAACCAAGATCAGTAAAGCAGTGTGCAATCCCTTGTGCTTCTCAAGGTAGATTTTAACCCTGGAACTGTTCTTCTTCTCTGGAGGATGCTCCATTTTGTAAGTGGAGAGTGCTTCATCTGAAACCTGTCTATTGGGCAAAAGGCTAACTTTCGCATGCCGGCATATCAAAGAATACAGTGCAAAAGTACCACCTAGAAAATCAATCATAAAAAGGTTTCAATTTGATGATCCAACTAATATGGTCATGAAACACTTGTTCAGTTACTTACCCTCTCCGTTATCATCAGCTCTAAGGACAACAAAGACATATTTGAACAAGGGGATCAAGGTGAGAGTCCAGAAAACAAATGACAGAACACCAAAAATCTCTTCATTGGAATCTGAATGTTTGATGTCTTCTGCAAATGTACTCTTGTAAACATAGAGAGGAGAAGTGCTAAGGTCCCCATATACTACACCAAGGCTCTGATAAGCCAAAATCAGTAGTGTCTTCCAAGAATCCTTCTGAAATACAATTTGACATACACAATTCTTAATAACTCAGCTAAGTTGCAGCAGCAGCATATCAAATAACTAAGTTCCAATGAACTGAATTTGAGTATACATGTTATGCCATAGTAAATGGTTCACAACTTGAAATAAGCAATACCTAAATATAATTTGAAGTACAGATTCAAGAAATTGAGCTCAAAAGGCATATGCACATACCTTTGAGGTATCCCAACATTTGCCATGCCCAAGATCCATGGTTTCTATGCCTCAATCTTCTTCACCAATGAATGTCTTGAAGTTCTTGAAATATGTTAGTTGCTGATCTGCAGAAAATTAAATATATATTTGAACTGAATATAAAATTAGAATGAAACCAGGAAACATGATCAAAAGAATATCTTCACGAAACTTCCAAGGCACCATGCATTTCTCTGCTTTACACCCGCAAACAGAGAAGATAAAAAAAGCTGGTCATATCCACTCACTTTCCAATAAATCCACATGCCATTCATACCTCTATCACATCCTCACCAAACTCTTAGAAAACTAAGCACATCTTTTTGTGAAATTTTTCACAAAAACAAATGAAAATCAAGTTAAGTGAGACCAACATTATGAAATTTATTAAAAGACTTGAACCCTTAAAATATTAAGGCTCAACAACACTAAAATTAATCAAACAGGCCTTAATAAATGTAGAAGGGCCGTCATTTTAATTGCCGAAGCCGTATCTTTACCTTTCTTTTTCTTACTTTTCTGGTTGATACCTCACTGTTTCTTGCTCTTGAATCAATCAAGAAGCCCAATCCAACACGAAATTATTGAACAACAACCAGCCCATAAAAGACAAAAAGGGTATAGAACAACAGGAACTTTTAAATTAACAGTATATATATATATATTGCCATTGTAGCATAAGTGAGATAGTTACTACTGCTATATCTTTCTACAGGGAAAAAAGAAGAAAACAAAATTGAAGAATCCTAAGCGATGTCAACAGAAAGGCACAATCACGTGATACAACGACAGTTACAATCACAAAACCATCACACCACCACTAGCGAGTGCCCCCAGCAATTAAAGCCAGGACCATTGAATAGACCCCACTCTCTTTTCTTCCCCTTTTCTCTCTCTTGCACACACAAATGGACAGTTTTTAAAATCACACACTATTAGTTTATGTTTATTTCCATTTATGAATTTCAAGATTCTCACCTACCAAAAGCCACCGATTTCATTCTTTTTTTCATTCAAAAACTTTGGAAGCTGATTTAAGCAGTTTAAAAAGGCAGGTTAAATGCTCCTATATATAATTGTCATTAAAAAATTAGGGTTTTGCAATTAAGCAGCTCAAGAAAATAGAAAGAAACCAAGCCTCAATTGAACTCTCCACTCACAAATTTCTTTACCAACCTAACAAAATTTACCTCCACAACCACAAATTTACTTTAATGATTACATTAGAGGCAAACCCATGTGAGTCGTAAGAATCGAACATGCTTGTTAGCTAGAAATATACTACTAATCACCAGCCTTTCATAACCCATTTGCAGGCAAAATTAAGGCTCAGCCTTTTCTGTTTGCTTGTACCCACTTGGCTTCCCTTCCAGACCCACTTTGTCTTTTTTCATAATATCAGCTAAACAACCTTTCCCGGATGGATTATCTCGTCTTGCCCTTTTCTGTGGTGGGGGATGCTATCTTGGAGAAAGATAGTGACTTTACCTCTAATTTTAGCATTTCATAGCTCATCCTTTTTAAAAAATCTAGCAAAACACCTTCAAACTTTTTTATCTATCATATTTTTGTAATTTTCAAAACAAAAACACATAAATTGGCAAAATTAATTTTAACTTTTACAATCAGATAAATGTTAAAGCTTTAAACTTTTACCTTGGTTTTCCATGCTGCTTTGAACTTCTTGGATACAACGGTATCAAACTATTTTTAGATCTGGAAATAAACACTAAAGCAGCAATAAGGAGTGTAAAGTTCAAAACTTTTCAATAATCCCATTATACTAATAAGCAATTTAGTGAACTTGGGTCACTCTATATATATATAACTGATCTTTTTTACCAGCATGTGAGGCAGATTTGTATATGAAGAGAAGGTGGCGAGTAAGCTAAAGACAGCTAGGAATGGAGATTTTGGATGGATTTGAACTATTTTGAAGGGTCAATTGAATAGACAAAAAGCTGTTAAAGCTTTGTACCAACCGACAATGGCGAATGTTGCTCAGATAAGTGAGCACAATATTAAAAAAGAAAAAAAAAAAAAAAAGGAAGAGAACGTGGATAAGAGAAGGGATATTTTGATATTGTGACAAAGGATTTTCATGGAACAGAGTGATAAACCAGTGCCATTGTAGCATGGAGTTCAATTTTATTTTTATTTTTTTCTCCAAGTTGAACGTATATAATTTCCAAACTTATAATTAATACAAGGGGAATGTTTCATTCTCTTTTCAATTTTGTTTTCCTGAGGAAAATAAATTATTCCATGGATTGGTTCTCACAGTTTTGCCATGCTTGAACAATCACGGGCAGCATTTCCATGGGTTTTGTTATTTGTATTTATATGCATAAATTAATGGGAATATAATATTTTTTAAGGAAAATTCCCTTTTAATAGGTTATTCTGTTTATGGTATTGTAATAATATGTTTTTTGGAACAATGACCAAAAAAAATTTGTTTATTAGTGTTTGATGAATTGTATTATGTTTTAATTAATTATATAGTTTTTTATTTAGTTATAATATTTTCGAGTGGTTCTCCTTAGATGTGGATAAATTATGGGTGGCTAGGTGCCGGTTCCAAACCGGTCAAATTTGGATCGAAATCGGGGTGGAATTGGTTTGGAATCTTAAAAGAGCCGGTTATGATCCGATTCTTCTTTTTATGGAATTGAAATTGCTGATTCCAAACTGGAAAAAATTAAAAATAAATCGTGAAACTTTTTTTTTTTTTGCACCATGAAAAATCAAAGCTAGCCGATTTCAAACTGGAACCAAAATCTTCTCTTAACTAATTTCGATATGATTTTATATTTTATCGAACCTTAATCATCTGAATTAGAACCTGCGGTTCAGGAACCATGGCCACCACTAGGATCAATATAAGAATATGCAAACACACTTCATCAATAAAATCAAAATTTATCTCATAAATTGATTTGAGAAATACATATATGTTGAAAACAGAGCCAATTCTTGAATTTAATTAATTGTATTTTTAATATTTAATTAAAAGCAACTAATTTTAAATTTAATCTTCACCACAACTAACATAAAAATGATGAAAGTAAAAGATTCAAACAAAAATTATTAAAGTTTTGAGTTTTTTTTTTAAATGTTTTTAATAAATTTCTAGTTATATAGTGAACATAAAATGTTTGATGAAAGTCTTACAAGTCACATGTAAAGACCTAATTCAATCCTTGGCCTAACAATTTGTGGGGGCGGCTAACATGTAAATAGTTAGGTCATAGTCTCAAATCAAATTCCTACCCACCACTGCCACATTGGTTGGCTAAGCTTCACACAATTGTGAAGCTACATTTCCATAGTTGAAAACCTAAGCTCACCTATGCCACTTTAATTCATCTACTAGCACATAATTTTTTTCTTGTAAAAGAGAAAGACAAAGTCATTTTGTATTCCTACATTAATTGTGTTTTAGTCAATATTGTTAAAATCAGATCGGAGATTGAACCGGTTTTCTTGTTGGTTCACAGATTGATTGGTTTGATCAATCGGTCCGACCGGTCCAATTTAATTTATCTGAAATTTTCTCTCTTTTTTTTTTTAATTTTTTTTCAAAACTGTGTCGTTTTGAAAAATCCGGTTCAATCGATCACCGATTTTTTAGGTTTTTTTTGGTTCATGATTTTTTCAATTTTTTATGATTTAAAAACCAAACCTATGATCGGTTCTCAATTTAATCGGTCCGACAGACCGGTCCAGTCCGATTTTAACAACATGGGTTTTAGTATATTAAGGACTACAAGTCATTATTTCAATTAATATTTTTTTTACTTATAAATTAAGGTTAGGGAGTGATTCCTCCATACTTTATTGTTAAATTCATTTATTTGATTCAATTCAAAAAGTAAATCATCTATGTAAAAATTAAAAATATTAATTTACAAAAAAAAAAAAATTATGGTCTAATTTTAAAAATTGAATTCAACTCCACTTATTAATTGAACCAATTCTTTAAAATTTTCATTTATTATATTTAACTAATTTCTTAATATAAGGTTAAAAAAAATAAGATCATAAAAGGGTCATTAAGATGTGAATTTAAAACCTTCAATTTATATGTTTTACTTTATTTTCAAATTTTTAATTTTAACACAAATAATTAAATGTTGTAATTAATATTTAATAAAAATTATCACTAAAGTATTAAAATGAATCCATATATAATTCTCAAAAATTACATATATAGTTTGAATAATTCTAAATGATGTAATTACATCTGATAAAATAAGAGTAATTATGTAAATTTTTAACATAATTTATAATGTAAAATAAAAATAATTATTATATATTTATTTTTTATTTTATAATGTGTTCAAATTATATTGATTTCCGTCACATAATATTCTCCATAGTTTCCATTGTAATTAATGCAGCAACCACATGTGCAGGACCCATGTGTCTGTTATCTTGGCAACAAATGTTAAAAGATACCATGTTTCTTCTTCTTCTTCAGTTAAATTTGCCAATCAAACTTATATTGGCCTTTTGTATATTAATAACGTTTGGTATTTAACGTATTATCTTAATTTCATTGATGGTTAAGTATGTTTTGTTATTTCATATAACAGATTAACAGAACCAACTGCAATTGCTGATGAGTGATGAGGTTAATTATATCTTAGCCATTATTAATTGGTGACATCATTGTACATTTTAGATGAGGTTAATTGGAATTTTCAAGTTCGAAATTTTTACTAGAATTCAATAAGTTGAAAGATTTTTTTTTCCCAGTTGGGGTATCCTTGAGTCACTTTCCTTATTTTCTTGAATTCGTTTTAATCTATAGACAAAAAATTTACGTGATTTGATAATTCTGCCTATATCCACGAGATGTTTCAATTTGTTTTATTTTATTAAGAGAATTGATAGTGACTACACTGTATAATAAACTATGATTTAACCCTTTAAATAATAATTGATTACTCTAAAAATTACACAATTACCTCCGCGAACCTTCCATTTACTAAAATTCTAAGTGTAAATTATTTTTAAATTATGAGCCATTATTTAACCTTATAAATGCTAGTTTTGATTAACATAACCCTTTAATAATTTGCTGAGTTCATAAACTTGTGAATTTTTTATTTAATTTTTAATGAATTGATAATTATATAATGAAAGTTATGGTATCATCAAGATGAAAAATAATACTAATTATCAATTTGATTAATATTTTTTTTGGAAAGTAATTAATATTTTTTAATTTGTAGTGATTATAGTATTTTTGAATAAGCACATTTATTAAGATTTTTTTTTCCCAACAAGTTTAAAGAATGCATATTTACATTTGAATGTGTTCTTAAAGAATGGAACAACATATGTTTTTAGTGAATCTTAGTAGTTCATTAATTGGTGTTTTAACTTAGTTGCAAAAGGGAGATGATTTAGCAATGGATTTGGAATTAGTTCATTATTATTTTTGTAAAATGTCAATTTCTTCCCTAAAAAAAAATGTCAAATTTCTCAAAAAATAAAAAATCAAGCAAAGCCCTAAGCACAAAGTCCTTGGGCTTCAGTTATTGGGCTTAGTAGCAGTGTTAATTTTTACTTGGGAGATGGGGCCTAAGCCCAAAAACTTATACCAATAGCCTATCTATGAAGAAAAAAAGCCCATAGTATTGCATTACAAAGAAGAAATTTTGTTTCATAAGTAAACCATATAGTTTTATACTTTTATTTCCAGCAAAATATTCATATATTTGGTTTACTTTTACAGTAAGTAACAAATAATTCTCCAGTTTTCACTATCATTATGTGTACTATAAAACTATACACTCTTCTTTTTTTTCTCTAGTCTCTAGCTTTCTCTCTTCTTCCTGCTTCGTTAGGAGTTTCACCTAAGATTACCCCCGGTGACTTCCGTCACCGACGGGCATACCCTTTTTTTTTTGTTAAGTTTAATTTTTTTTATGGTATTTGTTCTAAATAAAACAGATCGTTGAGATTTGGGGTGCTTTTTTAGTTTCTCACTCAAGTGAGTTTTTGTAGATCTGTGTATCAGACACCTACAGCCTTGATACTGGCTCAATATGCGGCGTTGTCCATCATGTACATCGAAGTGCTCTCGGTCTTGTGGTGGCGTTGAGTGCTCGTCAGTGGGTGGGGGGTAATAGGACTAGCACAGGCTTCTCAGACTCAATTTGGGCTTTTTTTTTGTTGAATTTCTATCTGTGTTTGCTGAGTCTCTGGGTTAATGGTGGCTGTCTTTCTCTCCTTAGGCGGTGGCCGTTTGTTGGATGGAGAGGGAGGATCTACCATCGATCCACTATTTTTTTGTGGTCTGTTGCAGTGGTGGGCAGTGTTTTTCTCCGCTGGTAGGCTCAGCTGCTCTGTCCCAGCTCATGCACGGTTAGTCGCCGACACTAATGCAATGCTCGGTGATGATGACTGAAGCCTCTAGAAGGTGTACTAGAGCTTGGGGCAATAGTGATATAGGTTTATTTGTTCAGATTTTGGGCTTGATAGTTATCTGGGCTTTAAACCCCGGTAAAAAAATCTCATTTTTAGGTAAATTGTTAATGAACTCTAGATTCACTTTGTATTTTCCTATTTGAGTTTTTCCAGCTACTTGTTTTCTATTTATACTTATCTTGGGCTATCAGCCCATTTAAATGCTAATTTTATTCCTTTGGAAAAAAAAAAAATAGCAAATAATTGATGGAAGCGCCTGAGATCATCACTAAATCTTGATTTTGTAAATTGGTGGAAGCGCATCTTAATGTTGCCAACGCTTGGCGCTGATCCTTCTGTTCCTGCTATGGCAATCCACCTTTGTTGGTCTATATGGATCTCCAGGAATGAGTGTATTTTTAATAAGAAGATGCCTGATCCAAAAAGTGCAGCAGACCGAGCTCAGAGATTTTGTGTAGAGTACCAATGTGCTCAAATGACCCAGATTACTTCATCTAGGACACCTCACTCTACAGTCAGCTAAATGGTCTCGCGCCGCCCCCCACCACCAACACCCCCCCCCCCCCCCCCGCCACACACACACACACACACACACAGAGGTTTGATCAAACTGAATTCTGATGCCAGCTTTGATATCTCATCGGCTATGGCTGGGCTAGCAGTGCTGTGTAGGAATGACCAAGCTTCTCTGATAGAAGGGGTGCCCTCGAGGAAGTTAGTGAGGACAGCCTTGGTAGCAGAAACTGAAGCTTTACTAGTGGCTTTACAGTTGGCAGTAAGATCACGCTTCAGAAATATTATACTTGAGTCAGATTGCAAGCCATTGATCCAATCATGCAATGATGTGTTAGAGGCAAGTCCGTGGGAAATCAGAGCACGAATGTCTTCCATTTTTAATCTTAAAAGAAACTTTGATAGTATCTCTTTTGTTCGGATAGACAGACTTGTCGTGCTGCAGATTGGGTAGCAGATAGTGTTCTTAGGAGTTTTCTATCTCTTGTTTGGGTTACTATCCCACCTCCTAGGCTCTCATGCATCTTGTATTCTGATGCTTTTGATTAATGAAAGCTTAGATTTTCTCTGGGGTAGCAAATAATTAAACGTTTAATGAATGAATGAATGATAAGTTATTTGTACAAAATATAAGCTAAAGGTAAGTGCATATATGGTTTGAACAATAAATTCATATTCATTATTTCTCTTGTATTAGAAAAAAGAGTTATTTAAAAAATAATAATAATAATTAAATTTTTTTTTTTAATAAATTTAGCTCTGACTAAAAGTCAAATATAAAACATTTCAGTTGTAGAGACGATTCTCATTTCACTAAACTAAAGGTTTATTAATTAAAATTATTATCTTTTATATGATTTTTGTCATATATATATTTTAAAAACATTATTGTATTGATTGATTCAACTTAATTATTAATTAATCCATATATATAGTGATATGTGGACCTCATAGTAGATCCTACAACATAAGAAAATATTTCGTTTGAAACCATTTTGTATGCAAACGACAGTTTATAATTTTACATATTGTCGTTTGAATCTGTATGACACACACAAATTTATTAGCCTAATCATTGAAGAAGCTATATTTAATTGTATCATCATCACTGTATCTTTGCTCAATTATACTGTAAGTTGCCGACAGTCTTAGAATAAAACCAGTCATAGATTCCTTTTCTTTTTTATAGCTGAATAGACATTTATATAGAAAATAAATTGAGAAAGAGCAGAAATGGAAGACATTTAGCTCAATTTTTGTTGCTGTTGCTGCTGTGTTTGTGGGTAAGCTTTAATATTCTGTGTTTACTTTTTTTTTCTTCTTTTTCTTGAATCTTAGATTCTTGATCAAGTCAAATTGCAACTGTTCTTCACTTCATTTTATAGTGGTGTTATGTTCTTCTTTCTTATAATTAATAGAAAAGTTTTAACACATGAATTATGAAAAAAGCTCAAATTTTGAAAATTTTTCTTCATTTTTCAAGCGTTGACTTTTATCAAAGATGCCATGCCATGAACTTAAAACCTACTTTGATTATAATTTATAAGTATAATTTTTATTATGTACTGGATTTCCTGAATTATTTCTTTCCTCTTTTTTACTTTTTTTTTTTTTATTATTGTACCTTGAAATAAATGATTTTAATTAGTAAGTCTTCCTTGATTATTCTAAATTTGATATAACTTTATATATATATATATATATATGCAAAGAAAATTTACATGCATAATCTAAAATGTTACAGGGGGTTGTTCTGCCAATAAAATTCAGAACAAATCATGGAAATATTTAAAGTTACAATGGAGAGATTGGGAATGAATTCTAAGAGAGGCACAACAATTTTGGTTGTGTTTTCTATTACTTTGCCTATATTGCTTATGGTTACAGTGATGTATCAGAACTCATCATTCGGTCTCTTTGAGGGATTGGCTAAAGCTAAGTTCTTGGGAGGAAAAGCTAAAAATATTACTGATTTAGGTAGTAATTAGACCATTATTTTCCCTTAATTTTCAAAATATTCATTTTATTTTAAGGTTTTGTTTGATTAATAATTTTTTTTTATTATTAATTATAGGTTTCGACTATGCTTTAAATTCACAACCACATAGCTTTAAAAATGATTCGAATACTACTGTATCGATCAGTAATTATAATCAAAACTCAACCTTGGGTCTCTTTGAGGGATTTGCTAAAACTAAGGTCTTGGGAGGAAAAGCTCAGAATCTTACAAAGCTAAGTGGTAAGACTATTATTTGGAATTAATTTAGGTTTGTTTCTGTTTGATTATAATTTTTATATATATTTTCATTGATGTTCTTAATTAGGTTCCAATTGGAGTTCTAACTCACAACTTCCTAATTTTGAAAACGGCTCAAATGCCACAAAGTCAAAACTTATCGGTAATTATAATCTATTTATTCTTTTATTTCAATACAAGTAAATATTGGTATTTAATCAATTTATATTTCTCTTTCTTGTAATATAATCAATTTATAGTTCCCTGTATTACACTAAAGAAAATATGGATTTTATAATTGTTTAATTGTTCAATGATATGTTCTCTTCAAAATTTGCAGGTTCAAAAAATGATTCATTTGCAAGTTCAAATAATGATTCATCTCAAGCTACAAGCCAGAAACAATTGTTTGATAGACTTTTAGCTCCTGGATTCAATGAAGGATCATGTTTAAGCAGGTTTCAATCTTATTTATATGGCAAATCTTCACCCAGCAAACCCTCTATATTTTTTATATCTAAACTACGGAACTATGAAGATCTTCATAGACGGTGTGGACCTGGCAGTAGATCTTACAATAGAGCTATAAGATTGCTGATCAAATCGACACATGTCAATTCAACTACTACAATGTGTAAGTACATTGTTTGGACACCTACCAATGGTTTGGGGAACAGAATGCTAAGTATGGCTTCAACATTTCTTTATGCTGTCCTGACAAACCGAGTTTTGCTTGTCGAATTTGGAACTGAAATGGAAGGACTATTTTGCGAGCCTTTTCTGAATTCTTCATGGAAATTGCCTATGAACTTTCCTTACAAGAATAAATTTCGAAATCTTCAGACATATGAAAGCTTGGTAAACAATGACAAGGCAGGGCAATTTTCACCATCATTTCTATATCTTAATCTAGAGAACATCCATGGTAATGATAAGCTTTTTAACTGTGATCATAGCCAAGCAATTCTACAAAAAGTCCCTGTGTTGATTCTAAGATCAGATCAATATTTTGTCCCTTCTCTTTTTATGACCCCATCTTTCAATGAAGAGCTAAACAAAATGTTTCCAGAGAAAGAAGCTGTTTTCCACCAATTGGGACACTATCTATTTCACCCTTCAAATGAGGCATGGGGACTAATCACCAGGTTTTATCAGGCTTACTTGGCAAAGGCAGACCAGAGAATCGGGCTCCAAATAAGAGTATTTAAAAGTGAAATTACTCCATATCAAATTATTATGGATCAAATTTTAGCCTGCACATTAAAGCATAACTTACTACCTGAAGTAGATGAGCAAAATTCAATAGCTTCCCTATCGAAAAGCAGAACATCTAAAGCTGTTCTTGTAACATCTTTATACTCAAATTACAGTGAGAATTTAAGGACTTTTTATTGGACAAAACCTACGGTGACCGGAGAGATTGTAGGAGTTTATCAGCCAAGTCATGAAGAGTTTCAAAAATTTAATAACAAACACTTGGTGAAGGCATTGGCAGAAATTTATCTACTAAGTATGTGTGATGTGTTGGTGACTACTGCTCAATCTACATTTGGGTATGTGGCACAAAGTTTAGGAGGATTAAAGCCATGGATTCTGTACAAGACAGTAGGTACAAAAGTCCCAAAGCAGCCTTGCCAACCAGCATTTTATACAGAGCCATGTTTTCATTTTCCTCCTAAGTATGATTGCAAGACAAGAACCAAAGTTGAAGTAACTTCTCTGTTTTCCTATTTAAAACCTTGTGAGGATTTGAGTTGGGGAGTGAAAATGGTTGATGATCATGCCTAGTTGTAACTTGCAAGCAATAAAATAATTCCTTCTTTTTTGCAAGCAATTTTCCTCTACCTATTGGCAAAAGTTAAATTCTCCGGCCTGTTAAGAAATATAGGGTTATTTTATTTTATTGTTTATTAAGGGTAAAATAGTCTTTTCAGTTTCCTTGGTTTAGCCTATATATAGTCTCTTGATATTTAGGTTAATTCATTCTTTTTGTATTCCTTTTTTGTTATGCATTATTAATGAAACCCTAGTCTCCTCTCTTTATGATTTTGTATTTTCTTTTTGAATTGTTTAACACGGCCAAACCATAAATAAAGATTTTTCCTCATTTATAAATTTCGAGTCCCGTTATAAATAATCTGTCTTTGACCGTATCAAAAAGGTGGACTTGATATGGACATAAAAACTGACTTGTGTTACCACTTTACTCTTAAATAAAAAAAATCTACTAAGTAATTTCACCTCTATTAATTACAATACAATTAGAAGATAATTGATTTAATTACATTTTCATTTGATTATCATGTCTTTTATTATGACCTTAATAGAAATTATGTCACTCAATATAGTAAAAATAAATTATGAGAATAAGCTAAAAAAAAATGGAAACAATTTTCCATATAATAGTCTGTAATTTTTTAAAATATATTTATAAGTACTATGAAAAATTATAAGAATAAGGTGATATTTGATAAAACTAAAAATTAAGCGCTGAAAAATAAAGTGCTGAATTTTAAGTGTTGAATATCATATATATTGAAATTTTTAAGTGCTGAATATAATCAATTTGTTTGATAACTGTTATTACTTAAAATTATTAAACTTCTTTATTGGACATAATTAACCCTATGATATTGATATTTAAGTTTTAACCATTAAACATAGTTTTGAAATAAAAAAAAAATAAAAATCTTAAATAAAAAAAAATTAGAAGCAACAATCTTATTAAGATAATATTTCACATAAGTTTTTAAAAAATAAACATTATTAAATTTTAAATAAGTATTACAAAAATTGATAAATATATATGCTAAGAGTATAGAAGTCACTTTAAAAATATACTAAAAGTATAAAAGGCACTTTAATAAAAAATGTTAAAAATTCAATAGTTGATCGTGATCGGTAAAAATTTTAAGTTACTATTTTAAGTGGTTTTTTACTTAATTGAAAATTTTAAGTTGAGACTATTTTATATTATCAACTATTTTAAAATTAATAAGTGCTGAAAATATTAAATTAAATAATAAGTTGAGTTATCAAACACCTCCGAGTTAAAAAGTGAAAACAATTTACAATTGATATATGGTATTAAAAGATAAGGGACTATTATATCTAATGTTGTTAAAATCGGACCAGACTGGCCGGTAGGATCAATTAAATTGAAAATTAGTCATTGGTTCGATTTTTAAGTTACAAAAAACCGAATGATTAATAAATCAAAAAAAATCGGTCTGAACCGAAAAACTGAAAAAATCGTTAAACCGATTGGATCATAATTTACTTAAAATTACGTCACTTTGAGGTTAATAAAATAAAAATAAAAAAGACAAATCAATTAAATTCGATCAGTTAGACCGCGAACAGACAAAAAGACTGGTTCAACTTCCAGACGGATTTTAACAACATTGATTATATCATACAAAATAATCTTTGTATATATATATAATAATTCTTTGTTATTTTTCAGTTGAAGCTAACTGAATTTTTTCGGGGGGGGGGGGGGGGGGGGGGGGAAAGAAGCTAACTGAATTTTTTTTAGCTTTAAAACCACACCGTTTTACCTTTCCTTGAAAAATGTCTAAAAAACACAAGCGCCAGCTGTCATTAGAATAAAGCTCATACACCGACACTTTTCTGTTTTTTGTTTTTTATGCTGCACAGTTTAATTAATGGATTGACAAATTCCTTTTTAATAAAGAAAATTTTTATAGCAGGTGCCTTATTTTTTGCAAATTATACAGATTATTGCTGCTGCTTTATCTGTGGCTAAGGTTTAATATACTTCTGTAAATGTTTATTTTTTGTTTCTGATTTTTTTTTTTTTATATATAAAATTGGTGATAGCGAAGGTTTAGAAGGCACACTCAAGCATCTCAGCTAGACTAACACCTTATTTAGCACGATTTGAAGAGAATAAAAAAAGAAAAGAAAAACATAATATGTTTCTTGAATCTTTATAAAGTCAAATAGCAACTGTTCATGATTTCACTGAATTTATCTTTTCACTTCATGTCCTTCTCTTTTATTACTGATCAGTCTAGGATTAATAAAAGGAAACTGGGCTAAGCTTGTTGATATTGGATCTTATTCTTGATGAGTAACTTTGTTCAAGCCTGCAAAAGAAGAATAACATCAAATGGCTAAGCCTAAGACTCTCCAATGTTTAAGTCAGTAGCAACAATGAAGATGATGATCTTCTAGAAGTAGGTGATTCCTAAAAGATCAATGAGTTCTTTTTAGAGAGAAGAAAGAGATGAGAAGTTGTAGAAAAAAAGCTACTTAAAAATGGTGGTGCAATCCATCTTTTATACTATACAAGTCTTCTCTCTAAGTTGGTGGGTAATGGATGTGACCGGTAGACAAGTTTTGCTATAGCATACTAGGTCATCATGATTTTGTATCTCACATGGGATAGATGTTGTCATACTACTGACACAATATGGTAGTTGGATCAAAGCTAGAGATGTGATAGGTCACTTTTCTGATGACGAAGCCCTTCCTCGTGAGTATTCTTCTCAGTTTAGGAGAACGACTCATTGACGAAGACCTCCTCTTCGGATGAGAATGGTTGAAGGGGTATAGGAGTGGACCTTCTTCAGCTAAAGCAGGAGAAGGCTTAGTGAGTCATAGCTTTGTGGGACCGTTATGGGCAAGGTGTATCTCAGATTCCTCTAAGTGTAATTAGATTCTTTGAGAGATCTCTTTGAAAGTCTCTTTGGGCTTCTTCAACCGGAAGAGAGAGAGCTTGATCCATAATCTATCTAGGCCCAATTGACCCAGATGGTGTGTCTAAATTCTTTCCTTATTAATTACTATAATCAGTAGAAAAGTTTTAACACATAAATCATGAAAAAAGCTCAAAACTTGGATTTTTTTTTTTAATTTTATATATATTGTTGTGCAAAGAAAATTGATATATGGATCATCTAAAATGTTACAGGAGCTTTTTACTGCCAATAAAATTCAGAACAAATCAAAAAGAAATCATGGAAATCTTTGAAGTTACAATGCAGAGACTGAGATTGAATTCTATGAGATTATATAGAAGAATTTTGGTTATGTTTTCTATAACTATGCCTTTATTGCTTGTGGTTACAGTGATGTATCAAAACTCATCAGTGGGTCTCTTTGAGGGATTTGTTGTTGAAGTAAATCTGCAAGTGCATGTATCGTTAACAAGCACTATAGTATATTGTTGATGTGTGTCTTGAATTTATTATTGTTCAAAGCCCAAGCCCATGATAAATTAACACATGTTGTTTGCTTGAAGAATTGCCAATCATTTGTTTTCTTTGGCTTTATGTGGCATGCTCCTATGCAAGCATTTTGAGTGGAGAAAATCATTATCACGTGGCCACCTTTTGACTATGTAAATTGAATGGATTTAAAGCATGAAACGTGGCTTATTTCTCACCAATTTTGTGAAGACGACCTTGCTTATATAAAGCCATCATTTGCATGGTTTTTGCATGGATGCTGAGTGTAGCAAAATAAATATATAGTGAGTTCTTTTATGAGCTTGTTTCGTGAGAATTGGTGAGATTATTTGGGTGTATTTGGGGGTTGGATTTTGAGAGAAATTCTCTTGACTTATAATATCTTCATTTTAGTAAAATTCCTTTGATCGTCTTTGCCCGTGGATGTAGACTTTAAGTTGAACTACGTAAATTTCATATCTCTACTATTTTATTTATTTCTCTATTTTGTCGTCCATCTATTCCCAAATAAATATTCTTTCGCAACTAAATTCCTAACAATTTAATATCAGAGTTGAGCTGGAAATAAGTGTGGTAGTGTGAAAGTGCATGTCTAGAAAATTTCTGGCTAAGGAAAGAGCTGGTGTTTAAGTGTATCCATTGTGACTCACCTTTTTTCCTGGGAACTTACCTGATGTACTGTTCACAGACTATAGTCATTATTTCAATATACGATCATCATGACGGCGACAAAATTTGATATTGAGAAATTTGATCGCAATATGAGTTTCACCATATGGCAAGTCTATATGCATGCAATCTTGATTTAAAATGGTCTGCATCAATTACTATTAGGTAAAGATAAATTATTTAGTACTATGGATGAGGTGAAGAAGCAAGAGATTGATGATAAGGCTTTTGCTTCCATTCAATTATACTTGTCAAATGAAGTATTGCGAGAAGTCATGCAAGAGAAGACTGCCAAAGATTTATGGGACAAGCTTGAATCTTTATGTGTTACAAAGAATCTCACCCCCAAATTGGTAGTAAAGCACCGTCTATACACACCCAGCATGGCCGAAGGTGCAACTATCAAATCTCATATTGATGAATTTTCCACTATCCTTATGGATTTAGAAAATATGGAGATTTATTATGATGATGAAGATCAAGCTCTTATGTTGCTTCGCTCACTACCTCCATCCTACAAGCACTTTAAAGATACTTTAATTTATAGTCGGCAAACTCTAAAGTTAGAGGATGTTAAAGCAGTTTTATTTTCAAAAGAGCTTATCAACAAGGAGCTTGGAAATTTAACTTGTAATTATTGCAAGAAAAAGGGCATATCAAGTTAGAATGCTTCAAGTTGAATAACAAGCAACAAAATAAAGATCAGAAGAAAGAAGAACCCACTGAAGCTAGTATTGTTCAAAATGAAAAGCAATGTGATTTGCTCTTGGTCTGTGATGATGGAGCCAAAACCAGAAATGAATGGATTCTGGATACAGCTTGCTCATTCCATATGTGTCCCAACATAAATTATTTCTCCACATATAAATCGGTGCAAAGTAGAGTTGTATTGATGGGCAACAACCATGCTTGTAAAGTTGTTGGAATAGGCACAGTTAAAATCAATATGTATGATGGAGTAGTCAGAATTTTGACAGATGTCCGGCATATTCCAGACTTGAAGAGAAATCTTACCTCTTTAAGTACTTTTCAAATGGCTACAAATTTACTGGCGGAGGTGAAATTTTAAAGGTTGCTAAAGGTTCTTTATTCGTGATGAAGGCTGAGAAGATAGGCAAACTGTATGTTTTGAAAGGTTCTACAGTTACAGGTGCAACAGTTGTGTCCACATCTTCCTTGATAGACTCAGATGTCACCAGCTTATGGCATATGAGGCTGGGACATATGAGTGAAAGAGGTCTGTCAGAGTTAAGCAGAAGAGGTATTCTCTGCGATTAGAGTACATTAAAGCTAGACTTTTGTGAGCATTGCATTTTTGGCAAGCAGAAAAGAGTCAGTTTCAGCACTGCAGTTCACAGAACTAAATGTACTCTGGATTACATTCATTTAGATCTTTAGGGGCCTGCACGTGTCCCATCAAAATGTGGTGCTCGATATATGCTTATCTTCATTGACGGTTATTCTAGAAATGTATGGGTATATTTTCGAAAGTATAAAAATGATGTGTTTGCCACCTTCAAACAATGGAAGACCTTGGTTGAGAAACAAACTAGAAGAAAAATAAAGCAACTCAGAACAAACAACGGTCTAGAGTTTTGTCAAGGTGATTTTAATGAATTATGCAAAAATGAAGGCATTATGCGTCACCTTACAGTCAAAGGCACACTACAACAGAATGGTGTAGCAGAGCGTATGAATAGAATGCTCTTGGAGAAAGTTCGTTGTATGTTATCAAATTCTGGCCTATCTAAAAATTTCTGGGCAGAAGCAGCTTCTATAGCTTGTCATTTGGTGAATCGTTCTCCATCTACAGTAATTGGCTTAAAGACTCCGAAGGAGGTATGGTCTGGTAAATTAGCTGAATATTTTGATTTAAAGGTATTTGGGTATTCTGCTTATGCACATGTTAATGATGGCAAATTAGAGTCACAATCCAAAAGGTGCATATTTATTGGTTATCCTTCTAGTGTAAAAGGATATAGATTATGGTGCCTTGATCCTAAGTCTCCGAAATTGATAATTAGTAGAGATGTTGTGTTTGATGAATATGTTATGTTACATTCCGGAAAGGAGACTTCTACTAGAAAAGAGACTTCTGCTTCTTCTAATACAAATGCTACAAGTTCTTCTAAGCAGGTGGAGTTTGAGATGGAGAATGAACCTTCTCTACAAAACCCAGTTCAGATCCCCACCTTTGTTGAAGGAGAGGAAACACCACAAAGTGAAGAAGAATACTCTATTGCTAGACATAAGCCACCAAGAAAGAAGATGAGGCCTCAGAGACTAACAGATTATGTCTCATTTGCACTAGTTGTGGTAGAAGACACAAATGCAGTTGGTGATCCTTCAACATATTCAGAGGCTATCTCTTGTGATAATTCTATTAAGTGGTTAGTGGCTATGCAACAAGAGGTGGAGTCCCTTCACAAGAATAGAATTTGGGATTTGGTCAAACCGCCTAAAGATAAGAAAATTATTGGATGCAAGTGGGTCTTTAAGAAGAAAGATGATATTTCAGGTGTTGAAGATGCCAAGTACAAGGCACGGTTGGTTGCAAAGGGCTATAGTGAGGTATATGGAGTTGACTTTAATGATGTATTCTCACCTGTTGTTAAACATAGCTCTATTCGTGTATTGCTTGCTTTGGTTGCTATATATAATTTGGAGTTGGAACAACTGGATGTTAAGACCGCCTTCTTGCATAGAGAGCTTAAGGAGACAATCTATATGCAACAACCTGAAGGTTTTGAGATCGAAGGCAAGAAAGATCATGTTTGTTTGTTGAAGAAATCATTATATGGTCTGAAACAATCTCTTAGACAGTGGTACAAGCAGTTTGATTCTTTTATGGTTAGCCATGGCTATTCTAGGAGCCAGTATGATAGTTGTGTGTATTTCAGAAAACTTGAAGATGGCTCATTTGTGTATTTACTGCTCTATGTTGATGATATACTAATTGCAGCCAAGGATATGTTTGAGATCAACAAATTAAAATCAGAATTGAGTGGTGAATTTGAAATGAAAGATTTAGGAGCAACCAAAAAAATTCTTGGTATGGAGATTCAAAGAGACAGAGCTACAAGAAAACTTTACCTTACTTAGAAGAGTTTTGTTGAAAAGATTTGGAGTGTTTTGGTATGAAAAACGCTAAACCTATAAGTAATCCACTTGCTGCTCATTTTAGACTTTCTGTTGCTTTGTCACTACAGTCAGAGAATGATATTGAGTATATGTCACATGTTTTCTACTCTAGTGCTGTTGGTAGCCTCATGTATGCTATGGTGTGTACTCGTCCTGATATTGCACATGTAATGAGTGTTGTTAGTAGATATATGTCTAATCCCGGTAAAGAACACTGGCAAGCAATGAAATAGATTATGAGATATCTGCGGGGCATTGCTAATTCTTGTTTGGAATTCGGAAAGAGTAAGGGAAATTTGGTTGGCTATGTTGATTCAGACTATACAGGTGATCTTGACAGGCTATATATTTACTCTTGGTGATACTGCTATTAGTTGGAAAGCTACTTTACAGTCTACAGTAGCATTGTCCACTACAGAGGCAGAGTACATGGCAATTGTTGAAGCTATTTAGTTAAGAGATTTGTTTGGTGAGCTCAGTTCATATCAAAAGGTGATTTTCGTCCACTGTGATAGTCAGAGTGTTATTCACTTAATGAAAGATCAAATGTTTCATGAGCGAACGAAATACATTGATGTGAAGTACCATTTTGTTCATGAAATTATTTCTCAGGGTGATATTTTTGTTAAGAAAATTGGTATTACAAACAATCAAGCTGACATGTTAACAAAGCCTCTTTCGATAAGTAAGTTCAAGCATTGCTTGGACTTAGTTGGTATTTATCAAAAGTAATTGCCTTAGAGACATTTTTGGAGAAGACGATTGAAGAAATTCTTCAGCTGGCAAATTCAAGCCAAGGTGGAGATTTGTTGATGTGTGTCTTGAATTTATTCTTGTTCAAAGCCCAAGCCTATGATAAATTAACACATGTTGTTTGCATGAAGAATTGCCAACCATTTGTTTTCTTTGGCTTTATGTGGCATGCTCCTATCCAAGCATTTTGAGTGGAGAAAATCACCATCATGTGGCCACCTTTTGACTATGTAAATCGAATGGATTTAAAGCATGAAACGTGGCTTATTTCTCACTAATTTTGTGAAGACAACCTTACCTATATAAAGCCATCATTTGCATGGTTTTTGCATGGAAGCTGAGTATAGCAAAATAAATAATAGTGAATTCTTTTGTGAGAATTGACGAGATTATTTGGGTGTATTTGGGAGTTGAATTTTGAGAGAAATTCTCTTGACTTGTAATATCTTCATTTTAGTAAAATTTCTTTGATCGTCTTCGCCTGTGAACGTAGGCTTTAAGCTGAATCACGTAAATTTTATGTCTCTACTATTTTATTTATTTCTCTATTTTGTCGTCCATCTATTCCCAAATAAATATTCTTCCGCAACTAAATTTCTAACATATATAAATAGAGTGTCAATTATACGAGAAAGTGTTGACAAGTACTAAAATAATGAATTACTTTATTATTTAGAAAATTGATTAAGATTTGAAAATAAGTAAATTAAAATATATTTGAGAAAACTTAAAAAATAAATTCAATATATGAAAAAACCTAAGATTTAGAATTAATCAATTGAATACTTATGACTTCTATATGTTTTTTATATTGATTTTATCTTATTGGAAAATGATTAGATTTCCCTAATACAACACATGTATTTATGTTAATTTCAAATGCGGATTGAAGGAGGCTAACCCCCCAAAAAATTAGTATGGGCTTGCCAGTTACCATTGCTTATATCCATATGCCCTTGGGGAGGCAGCCAAAAAATTAATTTGATTGTGTAGAAGATTAGCTAAAGGATTATTATGGATCTGCCGTGGCTGGTTATTTTAGACGTCAAGCACCTATAATTTTTTAGTATGGTGGTTATATACCATAGTGTTATATTACAATTATAGTAATGATAAAATGAAATTCTTATTCTTTTCTTTTTTTCCCCTCACTAAGTTAATCGGATCCAAACATAACATACATAGTTTTTGAGGTTCAAACTGATTGTTTTGGAAAAATTAAAACTCTAATTTTGGAAAAATAAAGACACTGATTTTTTTTTATTAATTTTTTAATAATTAGGTGATATTATGGATCAATTTTTATGTGTTGTACTATAATTATATCTTTTTAATATGGTCAAAAACAAATCATATATGCTAGATTAAGGAATTCATAAATGATGAAAATTATTCATTTATTATTTGATCCGAAGAATGTATCTTAATAAAGTGAGGAGTAAACATACTTCTCAACTGAGTCAAATTTTGAGATTATTAATTTATATATAGTATTATTAATTAATATGAAACTTTTAATTTTAGAACATATAAAATAAAAATAAATTTTAATGATTAATAATTCATATATTCAATGTGATATTAATATTTTGTTCTATTTTCTTAAATTTCAAACAATAATGTTAAATTGATCTATAGATACGTATGGATGGAATTTCATTGTACTTTGTAAGGTTTGGTGCAAGAAGATGAATTTCAATGTCAATTCGCAATAAAATAGAAGATGAATTTCTTATCGATTGTATGACTCTTTTCATTGAGCGAGATTTAACTAAAAAGTTAAACTTAGATTCAATTATTGATGAGTTTTATTGTAACAAAAATTGTCACACATAATTAAAATAAATATTTTATTATATTTATTTTTTAATTTAAAATTTTATATTTTGATATTTGCTCTCAGCCCACCCTCTATCTAAATTTTGCGTCCACCTTTGATTAACTTTATGTCTATTTTCGTGATCACAGATAATTAATACAAACACATTAAGTTTTATGGAAATTATTTTTAACAATCACAAAAAAATGTTTTTATCTTTAAATAAAATATACTCTAGGTCTAATATCTCAATGAACTAATATTATTCTTTCACTCTCGCTATTTCACATAATATCTTTAATTAATGTAATCAATGACTAGTTAATCACAAACATTAAGTTTTAAGATAAAAGCCTAATTACCTCAAAAATCTCAAACTATACAATGTTTAACAATTTTATCCCATTCTTTTAGTTTTTTCACACAAATACTCATATTTTAAATTTTTTAATAATTTTATTATATTCTTTCAGACTTTTCACACAAATGCCTATACTTTAATTTTTTAACAATTTTACCCCATTCTTTTAATTTTTTCACATAAATGCCTATATATTTAATTTTTCTAAAATATAATTCAACTACAGAAAATGCAAAAATGCGGTAATTTTACATGAATAACATCACTTGCTGCCTCAATTGACACCGAAAGAACCTTCTACCCGAGTTTTCTAACTCCAAGACGTTAACAATTCAGTATTACCATGTCTGCACATAGCCTTAGGCATCGAAGCAACGATATCAAAACCTTATGCTAATTAGATCCTCAAGATATTATGACAAAAATTTGAGATTTACTTAAATACATCATTTTGGGTGTGCTAGATGAGTCAGCAATATTTTGCAGACTCATTTTTTTTTTTTTTGTTTTACACAAAAAATTAAACTTCAGCAACAATTACCGCATTTTTTCATTTTCCATCACCGAATTGTATTTTAGGGGAAAAATTTTGAAATATAAGCATTTGTGTGAAAAATCGGATAAAATGGGATAAAATCGTTAAAATTTTTGAAATATAGGCATTGTGAAAAATTAGAAAGAATAAAATAAAATTGTTAAAAAATTTGAAGTATAGGCATTTGTGTGAAAAATATGAAAGAATAGGATAAAATTATTAAATACTATATAGTTTAGGATTTTTTAGGTAATTAAGCCTAAGATAAAAGATTAATTCTAACAATTAATTCCAAATCAATCAAACATAAATAATCATAGACAAATCAAATGATTATATTTAAATTCCTAGAAAATAAAATTAGTTATTCATGGTATAAAGAAAAACAATCATTTGAATAAATAAATTTAAAGGAAACATTAATTAAACTATTATTGAAATTAAAGTAATAATGAAGAACAAAATTTAAGAAAGAACTCTTGAATTAATTTGGATTGAGGGAAGCTCCAAGTCTTCAAACTTGAATTCCTCTCTTGCAAAATTTCTAAGAAAAACTAATAAAAATCTCTAAAGAATTTTACAAAGAATTTGAGGTAGAAAAACTTGATAAATAACTTCTAAGAATTCTAATATATATATATATATATATATATATATATATATATATATATATATATATATATATATATATATATATATATATATAGACAATAATACTTAAGTTTAGGAAGTCCTTAAAAATCTAGGAAATTCGAAGTACAAGAATATCCTTGAAGTTGAGCAAAAATAGGATGAAAATTCATGGAAGAAACGATTCTTGCTTAATCAACTAGAGGCGCACGACAGTTCATGACCTCCCTTGCACGGTCGTGCACTTTTTTTTTTTCCACATTGGAGTAATTTTTAAATTTCGAACAACTTCAAATTAATTTGCAAGGCCATGCAGGTCTAATTAAGCCTATTCAGTACTTTTTGATCTTTTTTCCCTTCCGACTTCTTTCGAACTTTTAAATTACTTGAAATTGCATTAAAAACTTTAAAAAACCTAAGAAAACATGAAACAAACTAAAAAAATAAAAGTTTAAGAAAACCAAAAAAATCAAAATATAAACAAAATAATAGATAAATTAATCTTAACCATTGCTCTTAGTATTAATAATATATCATTTGCTAAAGCTAAGTTCTTCGGAGTGAAAACTCAAAATATTACACAATTAGGTAGTGAGAGCATGACTTTTCCTTAATTTTCAAAATTTTCATTTTTTAAGGTTTTATTTGATTAATAAGATTTTTTTATTAATTAGGGTTTGACTATGATTCGAATTCACAACCACATGGTTTTAAAAATGTTTTGATTATAATCAAAACTCAACCTTCAGTCTTTTTGATGGATTTGCTAAAATTAATGTTATGTTTGGTTTGCGAAATAGAATACATAAAAAATAGAATAATTATTTTTAAAAAATAGAATAATTATTCTAATTTTATAATTTGATTCGTAGTATAGAATAATTATTCTATTTCACATAAATGACTATAATATCCTTATAAATTAATTTCATTATTAATATTAAAATTAAATATAATTTTATCAAATTTTATTTAAGAAATAATTTAAATGCATAATAAATAAAATTTTTATTTGACTTAAAATTAAAAAAAATATAAAATATTTTTTAAATTAATTACCTAAATTAATTTATTGTTCTATTTACTCAATTTTTTTTTTGTAAAAAATTGATCATCGGAGTTAAAATTTTAAAATAAACAGTTATATATATATATATATATATATATATATATATATATATATATAATAAAAAAATAAAAATGAAAATCTGCAAAAGAAAAAAAAAAAAGATAATAGTGGTGAGCTTGGACTAGACAATATTTTTTTAAGGGTAAAAATAAAAATTCTCTATTCCATAGTATAAAAAAATACTAATTTTTTAATTTTTT
>CATKHJ010473421.1:0-32521 GCA_949750685.1 Vernicia montana
ATAGTAAATGTTTTAGTTTCATGTATTTTTTTTTTATAATTATGTAAATACTTATATTTTATTGTATAATACATTATTATTTTATTTATAAGTTAATACAATTAATAAATGGAAACATATTATAATGAAAAAAAAAAAAAAAAAAAAAAAAAAACTAAATGAAGCCGCAAAGATGGGGCCAGAGAATGGCCTCGCCTCACTTCAGTGTGTAGGGATGACAACGGAGCAGGGCAGAAGTAGGGGTACCATCCCCATCTCTGTCTTAGTGGGAAATCTCTATCTTTATCCCCACCTCACATACGGAGATTATTTAGTTTCCAATCTGGTCCCTTCTGTTTTTCACTTGAAATTTTTGTTTTCTTTTATCTCCTTTCAATTTTATATGCTTTTAAATAGTAAAATCTAATGTATAAAAATTTAAACTTTAATTAGATTTAAACTAATTTCAATATAATTGGAGGTATTTTGACTATATATTTTATTATTTTTTATATATTACTTATTAATATATATATAGTATTACTTATATATTTTTTTTATATTTGTAAAATTCATAAATAATAACTGAAAAATTAGAATAAATTTATGTAGAAAATATTAATAAATTCAGACACACAAAGTATGAAGAGATGAATCAATCAAATATAAAATTATTTAGAGTTGTCATTATGTGAGAGAATTATAAAGAGTGGGTGATAAAATTAGAAATCTTAATATATATATATATAGAGAGAGGGTAATTAAGTAATATTTTTTTTATATTAAGAATAATTATATAAATATAATATCGGGTTCCTACGGGGACAGGTATCCTCGTAAGGTGAGGAATACACTCCCTATCCAAGTTAATAAGAAAGAAATATCTCAATTCCCGTTCCCATGAGGATAAAAATTGAGAAATCTCCATTCCGTTTGAGGCAAATTCCCATGGAGAATGGAGATTTTCCGCTCTATTACCATATTAATTAAGTTATTGAGTTTTATAATTTAATAATTGAATATTTATTTCATAGCATGTACATCCTAAGTTAAATAAAGGAGAAATAAAAGAAAATATATAATTAATGAAACCGAAAGATAATGGAGAAATAAAAGAAAATATATTTATTTCATACTCTTTTTATTTTTATCATCATACCGAAAAATAATGGAGTAGTTTTCTAATATTTTTAAATTATTTTTAATGAATTTATTTTTTATTTTTATCATTATATAAGTATTTCTATGTTGTAAAATTGGAAAAAAAAAATTTTGGTTTAATAGCATTTAATTAAAAATATAGCACTACTCTATAATAGACCTATTTATGGGCTAGATACTCGTCCGATCAGCCCAAACCCGTCTTAAAATTATAAGGCATGGACAAGAAATATTTCATCTAAGCTCGGCTCGGTTTGAGTCCAGTTAAAGCCTATTATTTTAATGGGTGGGCCTGATAATGTGTTATAAAATTCGGACCCAGCCCAAACTTTATATTACTAATTTTATTTTATTTTATTTTGTTGTTTTTTTAGTTTACTATTTATAAACAGTTCATGTAATAGTGTACTTAGAGTGTTAATTTCTTGCTTTTAATTGAAATTTTAATGTACTTTATATAATTAATATTTGTATAATTTTATTTGTTTATGATAAAATTAGTTAGTTTTTAAGTTAATTTGAAAAGGTGAAACTTTATTTTATATATATAGATATATATCAGGTGGGGCTGGGCTTTTAACGGACTTTTTTAAAAAGGATGGACTCGGATTTGAACAACTTAAAATAAAATAATTTCAAATTTGGACTTAAGTAAAAACTTACAAGCCCGATTGAACTCGACTCGAATCCATCCAAATTCGACCTATGAAAAGGTTTACTCTATAGACAAAAGTTAAAAGGCTTAACTTAAAAACGAACTTTTTCTAATATATATATATTTTGATAACACGACAATAATTTTTTTTGATTTAGTACATTCATATACGATAAAAAAATAATTTTATGATAAAAGTTGTATTTCAAATTAAATGATTATTAAAATGATAAAATTTAGTGGGATAATATTAATTTTCTACTTAGTGAGATCAATAACATAAATTTATCATAATTATATATGTCTCTTTCAATTTTTCATAATGTTGACCTAAATTGGGTGTACAATTTAGTCAATCTCTATTTTGATCTTAACAATCAAATTGAATTGTACTAATGTTTTATCTAAGTGTATATTTTCAGATAAAATGCCTTAGGAACACTTGGAAGTCAAGAACTTAGAAAATTCTCTAAGTGTTATGATTGGACTTCTAATTCGCGCCCGCAACACATGTATTTCGCCCGCAATATTACTAAAGCCGTAAATTGCACATTTTAGTTAGAAAGGTTCGCGATCAGCATCGCGCCCGCAACTCCGAGTGCGAAAGAAGTATCGCGACCACAACAAGTCTGTAGTGACATCGATATTCATAAGGCTGAGAATGAGCTGCAACGGTCATATTGAACAGGCAATGAAAATTTGCCACGTGTCACTAGCTGTTGAGCCATATGAAGATCGCGACCGCAATAATACAGTAGCGACAGCAAAAAGGACATTGCGACCAAGGCTTAGCAACCGCGATTCCACTCTGATAGTGCATTTAATGAAGATTTTCTAGCTGTTAGGGAGAGATTTGGCCATGCTTCAATTGTAATAGCTCTTTGGTGTTGGGAGGCTATAAATACCCCCTCCAAAGGCCTTCATTAATAAGCAACAACTTTCATAAGTGGCCAAACTCTTGTATTTTTATTCTCAAGCCTTAAACTTCATTCAACACATTTTGTATTTGTTGTAAGAGCATTCATTGCTCAAGGGTTGGGTGTTAGCCTTAAACACTTGATAGGTTTGAGAGTGAGCCTTAGGAAAACTCTTATTTAGGTTTGAGTGTGAGCCTTGTTAAAATACTTGTTTAAGTTTGAGTGTGAGCCTTGTTAAAACACTTGTGAGGTTTGAGTGTTAGCCTAGTGAAAACACTTGAGGGCTTTAAGTGTGAGCCTTGGGAAAACACTTGTAAAGTTTAGTGTGAGCTTAAACACTAAGTTAGGAGTGAACTTGGTAAAACTCCATTGATAGTGACATACCCAATTAAGGTTGGGGAGTGGATGTAGGATTGGTTATAATCTGAACCACTATAATTTCTTTGTGTTCTTTCTTTTCTTCCCTCATTCCTCATTCAATTTTAATTTTTAATTACCCACCAATTCAACCCCCCTTCTTGGTTCATCTTGGACAATACATAAGTTTAAACTCTACCGAGTTACTGTATGAGCACGTTTCTATTGCCTGTTTCTGTGTGTGATGAACTCCTTCTGATGGGGTATGAAAGCGGATGGGAGTAGGAGAATCAATTGGGCGAAATGGGATGTTTTGTGTAGGAAGGAGGATGGGGCTATGTGTTTTAGGAACTTACATGCTTTTAATCTTGCTTTATTAGCTAAGCAAGGTTGGAAGTTGATTGATCAATCGGATACTTTAGTTAGTAAATTGTTCAAAGCTAAATATTTCCCGAGGGAGGATTTTTTGTCAGCTCAGTTGGGTTCAAACCCAAGCTATATTTGGAAGAGTATTTGGTCATCGAAATTTGTTCTTAAAAATGGGTGTAAATGGCGATGTGGTAGGGATTCAATGGTTTGTGTTTGGGAGGATCTATGGTTGAAGGATGTTGACAATTTCTTTTTAGCACCAGTATCGTTTCGGGTTTAGAGGGGCTAAGGGTTCATGATTTGTGTATCCCGGGATCGAGTGAGTGGGATGTTAAGTTATTAATTGAATTGTTTAATGAGAGGGATGTGTCTAATATTCTCAAGTTGTCGCCTAGTGTAGAGGGTCAAGAGGATAAATTGGTTTGGCATTTTGATGGTAAGGGTAGGTATTTGGTGAAGCCGAGTTATAGGGTTATTATTAGGCTTTGGGATATAAATGGGGCTAGTACAAATGTGTCTTGGTGGTCTAAATTTTAGGAATGCCAAAGATTAAGCATTGTCTTTAGAGAGTTTGTAATAACCTTTTGCCCACTAGAGAAAATTTGGCTTTAAAAGGAATTGGGGTGTCCAATGAATGTGTCCTTTGTGGTATGGGGAGCATGGGTTGCATCTTTTTTTGGATTGCCTTTTTGCGTTAGATTGCTGGGCATCTGTTGGGTTGGCGATACCGTATACTGTTAAGAATAATCCTACATTGATTGAAAATGAATAATATAAGCGGTTAATATATGGTGATAACTTATCATCTAATTGGCTAATTCTAATCATTTAAGTTATGATAGTGCCCAATATACCAATATGTGTTATGTGTGTTTGTGTTCATAGCACTTTCCTATATTTGTCTTATCTTCCCATTTATAAAAATTAATATGATATCAGAGCAGGTTTGATCAGATTTCTTGATTTTTCGATTTTTCGTTTGGATGTTCAGTTCCAGCGGTCTGGTCTGATGTTGCCGCTGCATTTCAGGGGGAGTGTTTAAATTTCTTTCCTGGTTTTTCGAGTTGGATGTCAAGTCCCAGCTGGCCCATTTTCTAGTCCAAGTGACAATTGGATATTGATTCCCAATTATCACTTGAAGGGGAGTGTTAAGAATAATCCAACATTAATTGAGAATGAATAATATAAGCAGTTAATATATGGTGATGGCTTATCATCTTATAAGTTAGTTCTAATCATTTAAGTTATGATAAGCGGTTAATATACCAATATGTGTTGTGTGTGTTTATGTTCTTAGCACTCTCCTATATTTGTCTTCCCTTCCCATTCATAAAAATTAATATATACATAGGATGGTTCCATGGCTGAATGGTTGGGGTTGGTAATGGGAGGTGAGGAGTTGGAAATAATTGTGAAATGTTATGTGGTTGTGTAGGGAATTTAGGGTCAAAGGAACAATTGGTATTGGAATCAGGTATATAAGAGTCCCATGCATGCCATGCACATGAGTTTTGGAACTCTAACACTATGCATGGCAACAAGATAAGGAGGGGAGGGGAAGTTATTTTAAAGGAAGGGGAAGAGAGAGGAGGGGAAGGGATGGAGAAAATTTAAATTTATTTTGTTTGTCAAATTAAAATTTGATTAATAAAGGGAATGGAGGGGAAATAATGTTATTTTGTTTGATGGAAGGGAAGAAAATGGAATTATAATTGTAAAAAGATAAAAAAATACCAAATAAATAATAAAGAGAATAAGAAGAGCACTCATAAATTTTCAATAAGAATAAAATATACTAATCATGTTAAATTTTTAAAAATAATTTACAAATAATAAAAACTTGAGATTACTATTAATAATTTTGAAATAGAATTAGGTATATTGAAATTAATTCATTAAAAAAAAAAAAAAAAAAAAAGATAAGTTTATTACATTCACGTTAGAAGTGATTTTAGAAAAGCAATAGAAATCCTAACTAATATTATTGAAATATTCAAATATAAAAAAATATTTGTAGAATAATATTAACGTAAAAAATATATAAGGACTTATATGGAATACTGTTAAATTAATAAGGATAAAAAATGTTATACAAATAAATTGTAATCTCCTACTAGGAGTTGAAATTGGTTACACCTCAAATTGGAGTGTAAAAAATTTCAACTTATATAAGGGGAATGAGGGTGAATTGCTCCATTCCCCTTTAAAAAAAAAATAGATGCCAAACAATATAGATATTGATTTCCCTTTCATTTCTCTTAAATTCATGCTCATTCATGCATAGTGTAAAGGATTAGCAAGCTGCACAGGTTGGAGTGACGGGCTTGGGTGGGGAACATTCTGAAAAGCATGCAGTGAATTGGTCTTGTCCAATATTTCCTTTTGTTAAATGTAATATTGATGGTGCTATTTTTACTGGCAAAGGATTAACGGGTGTGGGCATGGCTTTAAGAGGTTTTGCAGGGGAGTTTTTATATGGGTTCACAAAGACGTTGTGTGACCTTTTTACCAAAAGAAGCAGAAGCCCTTGCTTATTTGAAAACACAAGGGTACAATTAAGGGTGAGTAAAACCGAATCGAAATTAAAAAATCGAATCAAATTGATTAGTTCGGTTTGATTTTTTAAAATTTCAGTTCGGTTCGGTTTGAAATTTTGAAAACTGAATTAAATTTCAGTTTGGTTCGGTTTTTGCCTAAAAAAATTTGATTAAAATTAAACCGACCGAACTTTATATATATATACATATTAAAATATATTTATATTATATATATATTAAAATATATTTATTTTATATACATATATTAAAATATATTTATATTATATACATATATTAAAATTTACTTGAATTTTATCACAAAAATTAAAAAAAGGGAGAAATAGCAAAAAAAAAAAAAAAAAAAAACAAAACCGACCAACCGAATCAAATTTTTTGGTTTGGTTTTTACTTTAAATTCGGTTCGATTCGGTTCGATTTAATGTAAATGTAATTTTGATTATTTCAGTTTGGTTCAATTTTAAATCGAACCGATTATTTGCACACCCTTAAGTACATCAATGTTGTTATATAAATGGATGTGAAGATTGTGGTAGATGGCCTCTCCTCTCTTGTGTTAGATGATTCAGAGTTTGGTGCTATCCATCAAGCATGTAGATTAAGGATTAACAGGTTACTTAATGCATTTTTTACTTTTGTTAAAAGACAAGTGAATAGAATTGCTCATACTCTAGCTCAAGCAGCTCATTTTTATGCTGGTCTTACTATTTGGCAAGAGGATTCAATGTTTATAAGAGTTCTCTTGGTATATGATATTTCTTTGTGATTAATAAAATTTCCTTTTATATTTAAAAAAAAAAAAAAAGTAACTCCATTATTCATACCTCAAAGATAACAGGGTTAATGGCAATTTTTTAATGGGATTAGAGATGTAACAAATTCTTGAAATTTTACATGATTTTATTAATTTTTGATCCCATTAATTGAAATTCAATCCTTGATTTGAAAGGTTCAAATTAATCCCAAATCCTTACTGTAGCGTTCATTTAAGAATTTCTTTTATATATGCATTTAATAAAAAAACAACACTATTATATATATCATTTTCACTTCACTTTCCTCTACAATGTTGACTTTTGTTTTGTTTTTTTTAGAGTGGAAAGGGTTTAATTTGGTATTTATTATTTAATATTGAAAAAGACATATCTTATCATATTATTTTAGGAAAAACAAAAAATATATAGAATATAATCATTTTCTTATGAGGTTGTAAAGTTGAAAATTCAAATTAAAATTTGATTAATAAAAAAAAAATATAGTGTGATAATATAATTATTGGTTGTACAATATATGATGCTAGTATGTAAGAGAGCCATAATTTTTTATTTTTTTTTATAAAGGGCTAAATTTTTTATACTATAATTTACATCAAGATAATATATATAATTAAGTAAATTTCTATATATTTAAAGAAAATTTTCACTTAAAATAAGCGAACAAATATAATATATAACTAAATTTTAATAATTTTACATTTAAAATTTTTTATATTTTAGAAATTAAGAAACCATGATTCCCTTTGCCTCTAGCTCCTTCATTGATGCTGGCTTAATTATAATTATTAAGGGGAAAAATGAGAAAAAAAAAAAAAAAAAAAAGGTCGAGCCACGTCAAGACTGAAATTTTTTGGTGGCCTAATCTCAATTGCCAACACCAACAATTTCAGGTTTCAATAATGTCTTTTTTTTTTTTTTTTTTTTGACAAATAGGTTTCAATAATGTCATCAACTTAGTTTTTTTTATAACAAATTTAGAGAGCATATATTCCAAGACGAAAGATAAATCAATCAACTGTAATTGGAAGGTTTCAATAATGTCAACAACTTAATTGCTATGAAAGTTCTATTCACTTTGCAAAAAAAAAAAAAAAAAAAAAAAAAAAACTGTAATTGGAATTGTTTTTAAAAAAGAAGGTATAGATTTTGGATAACAAAGCCTTTAATTTATTAATTTAATTCTTTTTTAGTTTTACTAATATATATAGAGTATTTCTTCACACCTTATCTCTCTCTCTTGTTTTGTTTTGTTTTGTTTTAATTTTATATAAAGATAATATTCGAGAAAATAAAATCATATTATTGTAATTTGTTACAAATCAGAAAAGAAGACTAATATTTTTTATTATTTAACAATAAGATTTGGTATTACTGACAAATTTTTGCATATTGTATTAATTTTATTTATTTGTAAATGGGAAAAGAAAACCATTCATGAGTTGGCTTGAAAAATCAAACTCTAAAAGATAAGAAGACTAACACCTTGTTGGAAGGATTTGATGTCAATTTTGTAGAAATCCAACTCAATTGTGGAACTTCAAGGACATAGAAATCTTTGTTTGTTTGTTTGTTTTGTTTTGTTTTAGTTTTCTATTTTAAAAAGTAAAGTGTCCTTAACCATCTAAGAATGTAATCCATATGTACTTTGGATAGCATTATTCAAATATATTAACAATGATGAAAATAATTAAATTTTGGTTTTAAATATGGAGTTTTTATACAAACATCTAAAAAAGATAAAATATTCTCATATATATTTTATTTTTTTTAAATACAATTTATTAAATTTTTTATTTAAAAAAGTCTCATTTTTAAAGGTATATTATAAATATATCATAAGTATATATATAAAAAGAAATATTTTTAAAAATTTAAAAAGACAAAAATATGTTTTTGAAAAAAAAATAAAAAAATTATATTTGGTGTAATTTTTTCTTTAAATATTAATAATGGTAATGGGCTATCCTGAGCGTTTTATAACTGTAACCCACGGCCCATTTAATTTCTTTAATTAATGATCAGAGCCACGTTTTGGTCAAATTCAATCCAGAACCCACCAAAAAGCCCAAGATAAATACTAAATAAAAGACCATTTTCTTCAATGCCAAATCTATCCGAATCAGACCAACTCAGTGAGTCAACTCAGACGATTTCAAATTGCTCGCTTTCTCTCAAATTCTATGGGCTCCAATTACCAATTATCAGCAGCCAATCTTATTCCAATCTATACTTACATGGTTTCGCTTTCAGTTTCAGCTTCAAAAACTTGAAAAAACCCATAAAGGTAAGCTTCTCTGTTCTCTGTTACACTTTCATACTCTGTTTCTCAATAAGACAGATATGTACAATTCTTGTACTGTTAGCTCTGCTGTTTTGACACTTAGAACTAAAGGGTCTCTTTCATTTTCCTTCGATGACTACTCTAACTTGTTATATGAAAGATTTGATAAGAACCCATTACCAAATTCACAATGTTGTTCATGTTATAATTGTTGTTCTTGTTGTACATCATCGTTTGCCACCGCCACGCCTAGGCTGTCTTTAAAGCCCACCTTATTTTATGGGTTGAGGCAATCCACTCTTATTCAATTGTCACCTTGTAAAAGGCTGATCTTTGGTGGCAGGGATCGGTACTATTATCGGATCCCTGCTTATGGCCTTGATTATGGATGTTGTGAGGTTTCTTGTTCTTATAAAGAGAAGAATGGTAAGGAAAAAATTGTGAGGAGAAGGAAGGGAAAGTTGGGGAGGCAAGTAAATTTGCGCGAAAGGCAGTGTTTGAGTAGTGCTGGTGATGCTGAGGCTGTTATCAATTTGTTGAGTGAGGAAGTCACTGAGGAGTATTTAGATGATATAAATGGAAATGTGGGTTTTTCAAAGAGAGTGGAATTGGAAAAGAGTAGTAGTTATGGTGGTGAGTGTAAGCAGAGGAAGAAGAATGTTAGGTTGGGTTTATTGGAAAGTGATTCCAAGAGTGAATTTGAAGTAGTTACAACTGAGTTCAGGAAGGAAGGGTGTAGAAGAGAGGAAGAGAGGGCAGAGTGTAAAAGGAAGGAAGAGAGAAAAGAGTTTACAAGGAAAGAAGAGAGGGAGGGGAGGGAAGAAAGGAAAAATGTTGCTATAGGTGAGAATCGCAGAGACAGGAAAGCAAGTTCTAGTTTTTCATCTTATTACTCGGTTTCTTCCACGGGGGATTTTGAGAGTGATAAGGAAGCTCAAGAAGAGTGTGCTGGTTTACTTGAAGAATCATCAAGTGGACATGAGAAAAAGTTATGGAGTGGAGAAGATAAATTTGAGGGGCAAGTGGTGGGAGAGTTTAGAAGTCATGGACATGGGGGGCAGGGAAAGGTTTTGGAGCTGGGAACTAGTACCACTAGGACTGGTGCTGAATGGGATTTGAGAAAGAAATCTGAGAAGAAACTTACTGAGATTGATGAAACACAGTCCAGAAAGGAATCCTCACAGTTGCACTCGAGAATTGCAAGGACCAGTGACAGTGATTATGAGAAGGTTTCAAGTTCTCATAAACAAATTGACAACAAGAATGAGAAATTAAATTTGGCAGTCAATCTTGAGAAAGGAACAAGAAAGCAATATAATCAGACAGGTGACCAAGTCACAGAACAGTCTCAATTCAGAAGAAACTACCTGGAAGTTTCTAATAAACAGAAGATCCAAGGAAAAAATGTAAAAAGAACTTCCCAATACCAAAGGCAGTTCAATGGTAGAGAAGAAAACCTGTCAGTAGATGTAGATTTGGCTGCGGAAAGGAGTGAAATTCGTAATACAGTTGGTGAAAGTACTGGAAAGACTGATATAAGAAGAAATACCTTGCAGCTCACTGCAATGTCAGAAATTGAAAATGTCAATACAGAAAGAGTTTCTAATTTGCAGAGGCAGTCTGAGTCTAGAATGAAGATCCGTGAAGAAGATAGAACTCTAAGGTCAGTTGAGGAGACAAATGAGAACCGCCACCAGAAATATGAGCAGATCACTGGACAAATTGAGTCGAGAAGAAGAACGCAAAAGCTCTCTGAGATATCAGAAGTTCATTATGATAATAGCAGAAAGACATCCACTTCACAATCAGAAACTGGAATGAAGAACCAGGAAGGAAGTACGGATGTTGTTTATCATTCTGTTGAAGAAGGAAAAGAGCAAAGGTTACACACAGGTGAAAGAGCTAGTCACAGAATTCAATCCAGAAAAGGATCCCAAGATGTCACCAATGTATCAGTGGTTCATGCTTCTGATAGAGAAAGAGTTAATGATTCTCAAATAACTTCTGAAAAGAGAATGACTGATCGAGGAAGTGAATTGACATCAGTTGTGAAACCTATTCGAGAAACAAGAGAAAGAGATAATCAAACTGTTGAAAACATCACTCAATTCAAATCAAGAAATGACGTCCGCATGACCACTGAAGTATCGAATTTTGAAGAAAAAACTTCACAAGAGGCCTCTAGTTCTCAAGCATCCCTGAATATGGTTTCCATTGCCAGAATGCAGCAGATTGATGTGGAGGAGGGGGATTACAGAACTTCGCAGTCAATAATGATACCGCCATCTCCTCAAGTGGTTGGGGAACTATTTGGCAGAGATAGGAAAGTTGATATTTATAGGGAGCCTTCGAAACTTCAAGCCCCTGAAGATGCTATGGGTTCAGCTCATCGTCTAGAGGAGTCATCCATGCAGTTTGTTGGGGAATTCATGGAGGCAGCAAGGCAGGAAGTGTTGACCTCTGAAATTCGGAAGGAGAAAGGTTCTGACCCAAATTTGGTGTATGAAGATGAGGACAAGAGAAAGAGTTCAGGTAAATATGGTTCCATAGACTTGCAGTTGAAGGAGCAGGACTCAAAGCGATCATCTGGTGGTTCTGGTGTAAAGGGTCCGTCTGATGAAATGTGGGATGTGGCAGAACCATCTGTTCAGGAACCTAAAGAGACAGAAGCACCAGAGAGCAGCACAACGACTAAGAATACTGTAGTTAGGAGGACTGACAAGTCCTTGTGGAGTATCATTGCAGATATAGTTCGACTCCGCTGGGGTTTTCGTTCTGAAACTCCAAAGTCAGTTAGAAGGTCAGGTGGAAAGAGTTCATCAAATGATTCTGTTACTAGTGAGGCATGGTTTTCTGGCCATGAACCTGAAGAAAACCGTGACAAGCACGTGGAAAGAGAAAGAAGAAGCATGTCAAAAGAAGCCACCTCTTCTCATCACCTGCAACTGATGCAAACTTCTAATCAAGGTCAGGGAGAAGTGTCTGACACAATCGGATCAAAGGACATGATAAGACAGCTTGAAGGAGATGCATCATCTCCTTCAACTATATTAAGAAGTGGGTCTGCATCAAAAGGCATTGCCTCTCCTTCCGAAGAGGAAAACCTGATTTGGGGACAAGATGGGAAGAGTTCGCAATTTTTCTCTCCTAGCGCAGAAGTAGGGGAAACATCATCTGCACCATTACCTTCTTGTGGCATGAGAACTCCTATTGTAGAAGAAAGTTATGGTGGGGATAGAATTGATGTGCCAGTCAGTGGCTCAATGGAGCTGATGGAGCAACCTGATGGTGCAAAGTCAACTGATGTATCAGGCCCTGATGGAAAGGATGGTGAGCTGAAACAAAGGAGACTTCAGCGGACCAAGCAAGTCATAAGAGATAGATTTGATGAATGGGAAGAAGCATATATACGTGAAAGTAAGCAGCGAAAAGTTGATGAAATGTTTATGAGAGAAGCACTGCTAGAAGCTAAGAAGGCTGCTGATACTTGGGAGGTGCCTGTTGGGGCTGTTCTGGTGCAACATGGGAAAATTATTGCTCGTGGTTACAACCTGTAAGTTTTTTAAGTGCTTTTTATTGGTCTGATGTGGTGCTTGCTTTGTTTTGGGTTCTTACATGGAGATCAATATTTCAGAGTGGAAGAGTTACGAGACTCCACTGCTCATGCTGAAATGATTTGTATACGGGAGGCTTCAAACAATCTTCGGACCTGGAGGCTTTCGGTAATTTCTCTATGTTTACAACCTGTATACTCCCTTTGTCCCAAATGCATGTCCTCTTTAAAATGTCAACTCCTCGAGGAGACTAATTAATTTTTTCAGTCCAAGTTAATCATGACTTACAATGTTCACTGATTAAAATTTGATATATGAAAAGAGAAAAATTCGATGGCAAATTATGGTATTCACATAAACAAAAGTTGATTTTTCAAAGTATAGATCATTATGAGAATAAAAAAAAAATGGAATGGAGGACAAAAACTTTTTCAAGTTGTTGGCCTGGAAAACTTCTCATTATCCTTGCATTTGAAATGCTTTGAATGATAAAATTGGAGTGTAAAAATATGAAAAGTAACAAAAAGCATGAAGTAATTGCAGTCAATGACATTGGATTAACTATAGATGTGTCATTGTCGATAAGTGGCAGTATTGGCCACTGTGTCTGCAAGGTAATTGAAGCATAAATATTTGTGCTGGTCTTGTCACACTTCTGAGGAAGCCTTATAGGTTCAGGTTTTTTGAGTCAATGAATATATATACTTGAAAAAAGCTTTAGTATTAATAGAGGAATAGATATGAATATCTGCTGGCCTTTTAGCCTTCTATATGATTTCATGAAGCAACCTTGATTCCTAGTTATGATTTCCTAGGCATATACATATATTCCTTTCCTTTATTTTCGCTAAATTCAGATCTAAATTCTTGCAATTTGATGCGGATTCCAGCCGCCCAATTTTGTTCTGCAGCCTCAAATTCAACCATAAACTTGCAATTTTACAACACTACCTTTAAAACACAATTTTCCCTGATCCTAAATTAAGGTGTCATTCTTCTCCTATGTAAGAGCCCTACTTTTCAGAGCTTTTCAGTATTTCTAGAAACACAAACGTTAAATGGTTCAAAGTTCAAACTTATGATTTTCTGAGGACAATAAAGAGATCAATCCATCAAATTTATTCTTTATCTGTCTCCATCCCAAATTTTTTGTGGATTATAGGTTTGCCTACTTGAAGAACATCACTTATTCTGTTGAATGTTACAGTATAAATATCTTGTTTTTGATGTGTTGATTCTCAGGAGACTACACTTTATGTAACACTTGAACCATGTCCCATGTGTGCTGGAGCAATACTTCAAGCAAGAATAGACACTCTTGTATGGGGAGCTCCCAATAAGCTTCTTGGAGCTGACGGAAGCTGGATTAGGTAAGCAACTGACTTTCTTTTAGAATTTCATTGAAATTACAAAATGCTCTTTCATGTTGTGATTTTTTTCTTTTCTTTTCTAGAAAAAGATTTTTATGAATGGGGCAAATCATACTCTATTAATGTTTCCAGTTAGAAGGTATCATTAGGGCTTTATTGGTTTTCAAATTAAAAGACCTCATTTTTTCCTTTTATTTTTGCTCCATTTTCTGCTTTGTTGTTGATGTGATTGGATTGTTCATTAAATAACTCCATACATAAAGGATTATAAATTGTGATGAGCCTTGTCATTACGATGTTCTTGTCTTTCAACCGAAATATACTTGAACACACTTGTCTTTCTGGATGATTTCCCCCTCCTTTGGTATTTATATCAGCAATGTTTGTGGTTCCCCAGAATGAATCTCATGGCACCAAAACACAATGCACAGACATCTCATCTTGCACCATATTTCAGTCAGTTCATTTATTTCTTGTCATTTGCAAAAGTTATTATGGTAGCTGATAGAATATGAATCTGAATAGAATATGAATCTGAAATTACCGAGCAAAATATAAGATTCCTGCTGTAATGCGATTAAGGTCTAGATCGAAGTATTTTTTTTTTCTTTTTCCGGTCCATCAAAATTTAAATGAGTTACACAATAATGGTGTCTCTCGTCTTCCTGTAAATCCCCTACCCCACTCAGCAGGCATTAACAGTTGGGGATAAATCAAAGTGTCTTTGATAACACTGATATTTAGATTAACGTTAATATGTTTATACCATGGGAACATATTTTGGATGGTTGAAAAATGTAGCAATAGAGTATTTGGACCTGCCCAACACAACTATTTTCTGAGTTTTACCTTAAATTTCTAATATATGACCAAAATTGGCAGACTTTTTCCCAATGGAGGAGGAAATGGCTCAGAACTCACAGATAAGCCAGCTGCTCCAGTTCATCCTTTCCATCCAAAAATGACAATCCGACGAGGGGTAATGGCATCAGAATGTGCAGATGTAATGAAGCAATTCTTCCAGCTTAGGAGAAGGAAAAAGGTGAAGAATGAAGATTTGCCTCCCAAACCTTCTCTTCCAATTGCGAGTCAGCAATCGAAAATCCTTCATAAGATGCATGGTATTTTTCATTCCTTTTTGTGTTTGTAAGGGATAGTAGAACACATGTACTTCTCTTTTAAGTTAATATACCTCTATTGATTGACCATATAAATGGAATGATTGAATGAAATTATGGTTCCCCTCCTAGTTTGACTCTCAATTTTCTTTATAAATTGAGATTTGTGGTCAACCACGAACAGGTCAGCCAGGCATGCAATTGAAATTTTGAGTTCATAGACCTTTTCCCCATTTTCGCCCTTTTCCTCTCTTATTTTATTTTAGGGACAAGGTACAAAAAAAAAGAAAAAAACCCTAATGTTTACTACGATGAGCAAATATGCCCTTCAACAATTTTTTGGAACAAAAACCTTACAAAATATATTTTTTCTGTTATTTAAGCTCCTCGTATAACTGAGATTAAATAGAAAAAAACTTTCGTTATCTTGCTGAGGTGGCAAGTCAATATATATATATATATATATATATATATATATATATATATATATATATATATATATATATATTACTTTATCCCTTTATTTTTTGGTATTATAATCCTATTGAGAATGCCATGATGAGGCTTGCAACTTTTTTTTTTTTTAATTAATATGAGTGCAAGTTATTCAGTATTTGGTATAGTCATAGACTGAAGCCGGCAAATCAATTCCCAATTATTACAAATCACAAGTTTCATTACAAATTACAAATATCACAAATTGGAATTAAAGAGTGGCCCTCTGAATCATAATATGTTAACAAATTATTAATCAATGAAAAATTTATTAATCAGTGACCACTAGCTAATTGAGAAAACTCGAATTTAAACACCATCCTCAGTGTAAAATTATCATTTGAAATTATTATGAATTTGAATTTGAGTTTTATGTGTAAAATCATAAAAATGGGCGTGATGATAAATTTTAAATACTCAATCATTTTTAATGATTAACTTTCAAAATGAACCCTCTATTACTTGAATTTTACTTTAAACAAAATCTTGTTTGCTAAAATAAATTTCATAAAGTTTATAAAATTCATTCAAAATTTCTATTTTATGAAATTCAATATAATTAAATCAAATTTCATAATTTATAAATGAATTATATATTTCAAATTAACTTAAACAAAATAAGAATGAAACTTTAATTTTAGATTTCGATGTAAATTAGAAATTGTATTGGCCAGTGGGGAATTCCAAATTCCATTAGATGCACAAACCATGCAATGCCTAAGAAAAAATTATGAATAGCAACTGCTGTCTTGAAAAGGGTTTCTAACCTTGTTTTCTTTCTTGTAGTCTGCACCTTAATTCTGTGACAGTGACAGCTCACCAATTTGTGGGTCGTGTTAGGATCAACATCGTGGTCAATCCAGAGTAGGTTAAAACTTAAAAGGTTTGCCACCAATTCATTCTGCTTTCTTTCCCTTTCCCTTTCCTTTCTTGAGTATCCCATTTTGGCAATTTTGCCATGAGAAATTAGCGAACAATTTGCAGAGGTAAAAAGCTCTAAAATGCTCATAAAACTACAAAACTTTCATCTCAAGTTTTTGTCATTCTCTAGAGGAGAAAAACATGTTGATGTGATATCATAATAAATAAAATCCTTAAATAACACTAACACCAATAATAATATGAATGAATAGACTAAATACCAATATTGCTAAAACTGAAAGCAGCAAAATTTATTTTTATTTTGCAACAATTTCAAGCTTTTAAGACTCGCTTCAAATCATTAGAAGAGATGTAGCATTCTACTGAATACTACATTTCTCCCAATACTGTACCAAACTTTTTTTTCATCTGGAAATTCTTTTTGCCCTTCAACTCTATATAATCATTATTTTTTTTTCTGTTCTCATTACAACAAAAATGGATTCAATGTTTTTGGTTTTCTTCTTGGCTTGCCTTAGCTTCCCATTAACCATTACCAATGCCCAAACACCAGCATCATCACCAATTACTTTGCCTACTACACCTCCACCAACTACCACACCTCCACCTACAACCACACCCACTGCACCAACACAACCACCAGTAAGTGCAGCAACACCTCCTGCTGCAACCACTCCAATATCATCACCATCTCCTAAAGTAGCTCCAGCTATCAGTCCAACTGTCCCACCTCCTCAAATTCCACCACCACAACCGCCACTAACTCCTCCAACTGCAACTCCATCTCCACCACCTGTACTTCCACCACCACCAGCTACACCACCGCCTGCATTACCACCTCCACAAGTGTCCCCTGCTCCAGCCCAAGCACCTCCAGCACCAGCACCAGCGCTGGAAACACCAGTACCATCACCAGCAAAGGCACCTCCAACACCAGCACCAGCCCCGGCTACTCCATCACCAGCCCCAGTACCAGCTCTTCCACCACCAGCCCCAACACCTGAATTAGTGCCTTCACCTGCACCAGCACCACCCAAGCATAAGAAGAGAAGAAGGCACAAGCACAAGAAGCATCATCATCCACCAGCTCCAGCACCAACTCCCCCCAGTCCCCCAGCTCCACCTACAACAACAGTACAAGACAGTGAGGCCACAGCTCCCGCACCATCCCCAAATCTGGTACATTACACAATTCCTTGCATCTAAATTTACTGTTACAACAACTGTCAAAATAATATTTAAATTCCAATAAAAATCCTTGTCAATGTCAAATTATTTTGAATAATTGTTTTCTTGCTTCTTTTTGGACCTTGCAGAATGAAGGAAATACATTGTATCAGCTGGGAGGAAGGTTTAGAATGTGGGCAAGGACATTTGCTATTGCCTTTCTGCTACTTATTACAGGCTACAATTTTTAGCAATCTCATATCATGAAGAGAGATAATTTTATATGTACAAAATAAAAATCAATTGAAAATTCATATAATAGGAATTATGGTGTAAGAGGCATGCCATTGGATTGTCAACATTTTTGTATTTTTTATATTCTTACAAAGTTAGTAAGTAATAAAGATGAAGTTTGAATTATAACTAAGGACGAAACTATCCAAAAGAAGAAAGCTGTATAAATACTGAATTCACTGCCACTTATCAAACTTGATCTGTATTTGATGCTGCCGTTATTTCCTCCCGCAAATCATACTCAATTACGAGACCAAGATTATCAGCTAATTTGTGATACCGCTGACACCCTGCACACTAATAAGAAACACCACTTGGCTGTAAATAAACATGAAAAGTTTTTGTTTTAAATTAATAGAACCACAAACACTCCTGAAATGCAGAAGCAATAGTTTCCATTCAGGTAATTATGCACTAACAAGGATGTGTAACTAAGCAACCTCAGCTACATGTTCTATAGAAGGAGCAACATCAAACTCGGAGATTGCAAATAGTAAGTTGCCAAAAGTTCTAGCTAGCAGCGTGATATATGCAGCCAAATACAACATTGATATAAGCTAGCATCTATTAAAAACTAACTCTAATATGAGAAAACAGTCAATGCATCATTGAAATTATTTTAATAAAAAAAAGTATGCAAAACCATGGTGCAAAGATGATAAAATTGGTCAGAAACATAATTCAGGCAGCAAAGGATATCCGGTGACACAATTATTGATTAGATGATAATGGCATAGATACAGCATCAAACAAAGTAAAAGCAAAATCAATCGGTTTCAGTTGCATTGTTTTGTGTCTGAAACTATTGTCCCCCGACAGAATAGAAGAAATTTCCAACTAAAGTTCTGAAGAGTCACCAATGAAGCATAAGAAGAATTTCCCTAGTAAATAGAATGTATTGGTCAACCATGTCTCTGTTGATACACAATTCAAAAATTATTTAAAAGAGCCAGATGAAAAAATATAACAAATATTAAGTGAGAAGAAAATACATATGTTACATCCTTTTGCAGTGCTTCATATTGCTTGGAAGAAAATACATATGTTACATCCGGATGTTCTTTGCTGCCTGACTTATGCTTCAGACTATCTTAGTCTGATAGTCTTTGGCAGATAGTAAAAGTATGATGGTCGTTTAAAGTTCATTTAGGTCAAACATCTTTGTCCTAGTTTGGTACATAACATGTTTTATCTAATTGAATTGAAAAATTTTCATTTCCTAACTTTTTTTTTTGAGATTGGAACATGTCCTAGAAATGTTAATCCAAATTAATAAATTTCCTTATGAACATATGTGCCTTTCATTCTTTTGCAGTGCTTTGGATGATTTTGTGTGTTCCAAATTAATTCATATCGAATCTTGGGCAGCCACCAGTGTGAAGATAAAACATATAAGACTTGTATGCATTAAGTTATAAGTTTCCAAGCAATGATAGATATTAACAATTTCATCTATAAGCAAAAACTAACATCAAATGTCTTATTATTGTAACAAAAGTACTGCAGAACCACAATAATGTTTAACAGCATTGCTACCATCAGGAAATACCATTTCATCAATAAAAGTGAAAGAACAAATACCTGTACATAAACTAGCCCCCTTTCATAGGCTAATCGGTTTATGAGCCTCTGTGTTCGTTCACCACATTCATCACAAGTAAATTGCACAAGCAAGCTCCTTCTAGGCAGTTTTGTGTCAATAGTTGCACCCTACAAACAAGACATGCAGAAAATAAAATGCTGCGAGTAAGAAGCAGCAGATAGCAGATAAAACCACTTGTTATCATTTAAAAACTGCATTGCTCAAAATTAAATTTCCAAATTAAGCACCATTAAAAAGCCCCTAATTTTGTGTATTTGTTTTCAGACACCCTAATTTTGTTTATCAATAAAGCACCGAAATTTAACTAATTAAGCTGAAACCAAACTCTCAAAATCATATACCGCATTTGAATCAGTCGGTTCCGCTTCTGGGTATGTATCAGAATTGCCATCCACCAGCCCAGCAACCACTACTAACCGGTAGGAGAGTTTCGGCGATACCCATTTTGTTTGAGAGATTTTCTGCCTGGAAAACAGTATTAATAAGTGTTTTTTTCACAATTTAGGAGTTAAAGTTGAAAACTTTAAAAAGAAAATTATGGGGAAAATTAAAATAAAAAAAAAAAAAAAGGAACAGAGATGGGTTTCGGTCGAGTGACCTGGTGAGAGAGAAGCTAGGGTAGCTGTTAGAGGAAGAAATCGGCTTGAAGAAGTTAGTACATGAAAGAGAATTGATGGATCGGTGAGGTTTGTGTGTGAGATTGGAAAGAGAAGTTGTGGGGCGCGAGAAACTAGAATTGGTGACTGCCGCCATTGATGTTGATCTTGTGAACTGCAATTCAAAGGGATTCTTTTTTATTATTGGAAAGTGGAAACAATATATATATATATACCTTTTTGTTTTTTGTTTTAAAATTTTTCATTAACTGCAATTTTAAAAATTTTTAGTGCTCTAAATATTTGTAGCATCACTAAAAATATAAAATATTTGATTTAATGGTAATACAGTCAACTCTAAACCGAGACATGTTTAGAAATAGTTAAGAATTTTCTTGAATTCGAAAACATTATAATTTTTAATTGCAGAAACTAATATCACCACCCAAGAGAATGATTTTCCTTATGATTTTGCAGAATCATTTCAGTATTTTCTATGGAAATAGTTTATTTATTTATTTTTTAATAGTGTTTATAGTCCTTGATTGTTTGATTATAATATTGTGAAATTACACCTTCTGCTAGAGCACATCTTTAATTAGGAAGCACATACTTCATTAACACAGTCTAATTTGAAGTAGAATCTCCATGAAAGACAAAAAAAAATAAAAAAATAAAAAAAAAAATAAACGTCAGACTTGATGATTTTTATTTTTCCTTGAAGAGAATTCTGTATACAAGTATGAACCTTTTATCTTCCTATGTCCATGGAACAATAATGATCAAGTTGATGTGTATTGTTACAGCAACAACTTGTGAAAAGAAATTAAGGTTCCTATTGGAAAATTTTTGTCGAAAAATATCATTAACCCCGAATCGATTTCTGTAGTCAACTGCAGCTAATGGGTATCAGTCTTCTTCATCCACTTCATGAAAAGGAAGTGGTACTGTTTTAACTGCTCTAAACTTGCCAGCATTATTTAGATGCTCATTCTCTAACCTGGACCAATCAGGAAAAAATTCCCCATTAGATTTCTCCTGATGAAAATGAAGGTATACTGATAAAATTGAGAAAAGAAACTGAGATTCTATTTTTTTTTTTTTACCTGAAAAAGTTCCATTGCCCTCTTCTAATGACTTCAAGGGCAGCTAAAAATAGGCCGGTTACTCTATAATCAACATGTTCAAAATTTGAATGTAGAACTGTCTGTAACCAAGCAAGCCTGAGGATAAGGTTCAATCCCTGCATAAAAATACCCAAATTTGTGTTTAGAGTTTGCTTTGGAACTGAAAAGGGCTTGTACTTGTAATGTAAGAAATCAAAACTGCATTTGTAAATGTGTGTACTTCATTTCAGACAACATCTGTTTTGGTGTTCTTATTCGTGAATTATTCGATCGGAATCTTAGTCTAAATGTTCTAAAATGGTATTATCAAATCCTTAGGAATATGTTCATTGTCCTCATTCTGATATCTTATTTTCATAATCTAAAATGAAATAGGCAAGTTGATTTGTCTAATCAAGAACAGAATAAATTGGCAGGTGCCATTGTAGTGGAATTGCTTGGAGAATTGGTTTTAACCATTTCTTAAAGAGTAAAATTATTTCCTAAGCATCTTGTTCTCCTGATAAAGAGAGGATAATATATATACCATGGAGAAGTAGTAAATGAACTTTCGACGAAGCATTAATTCATTCCTTAGCCATGGATTCTTGGAATTCATTTGGAGCAAACCCCAATCCTTTACAAAGTCCCAATACAATTGGTAAACTGTTGCAGCACTTGACATAACCACAACAAGACATAGCCATCCAACACTCCTTTCTTTCTCGTATGCTACTTTCGCTCCTGCTGCTAACATTGCTGATACATACTTGCCTAAATTGACAAGGTGGCTTGTTTGTCCTTCATCGAACCATCGCCTTGCACACTGCATACACTCAATGAAATGAAAAATGCTTAATCTCAATCAAATTAAAATATCATAAAAAAAATAAGTTGAACTACAGAGCTAGAGGTTGATTTTATACCTGCATAGCTCTCCAGTAGTAGGGCAGGAAGGAAACTGCATAAGCAAGATCGCGGTAATGCTTAGCTCTCATGCAATAGCCATAGTTTTGGGTTTTGAAGCTCCCAGTTATATAGTAACATGCCACATACTCTAGGTTCCTAAGCATCGGTACCTATTCGATATCAAACACTATTAGTGAAGCCAATAAATTTTAAGCATTTAGTAGTTATCGAGTTTTTATACTGCTAAAAACCTACCTGACTACAAAGTTGATCTGCCATGAAGAAGTCTAGCATAGCAACCTGCAAAGACAATCAGTATATGCAGTTAAGAAATTTTTTTTTGGCTCAGCCTATGAAACTATCAATGAAATATCATGGAAATGTTTTTTTACCTTATAAAGAGGAGACAAAATAATGTTCCTAATCACACAAAGGAAACGGTAACGACTAGACCGGTAGCAGATGTTAAAAGGGCAAACTAGCAATGACAGGAACATCTGCACAGAAAGAAATAATTAATATTAGTACATGATTAAGCCAAGAATTATGTGCATATCATGTTGTTTGATCAAGAAATTACCAATAACAGAAGACCAGGGATGGCTTGAACTTGGGAATATGAATGCCCTTTGGTAAGAAGTGATAAATGAATAAACATAACTCCCACTACAGCAGTCATTGATACGGTGCATATCAAGAACACATCTCTGTACTTAAGCTCCTTAGTATGAGCAAATTCAAAAATGAAGCTATAATTGATCCTAGTTTTCCTCCACATAAAAATGTTGCAACCATACAAAAAGAAATGTAGGAACAGCAGGCTGAACATACTGCAAATAGCAAAATTGAACTTTCTGTTAGCTGCCTTGTCCACCATAGTAATTTTAAACATAATTCTTAGAACAAATTAATGGTAACTTGCCTAAGTACAGGATAGACAGTTTCCATATAGACTGTATCTGATTGTCTTCTGTACATCCCAGTAATATGTGCCATTATAACATATCCAGCAAGAAGAGCAATGAAGCATCCAGTGAACAATCCTGATTATTTTAAGACATGTTAGATTAATGTTCATTCATTTATGTAGTTAAAATTCAATAAACAAGAAATAATCTTGGTGAAATGAAATTAATTTTTCAATGCAAGTAAAAAAAAATCTGCAAAGTTCATGCTGGGTCACATATTTTTCAGAAATGATTTAGTCATTGAACATAAGATTTTCTTAGTCATATGTCCAATAGACAATGTTGGCCACAAGAACTTCACTCTTTTCAAAAGTGTGTCCATGCAACATAGCCTACTATTCCATTAAGAAAACTAATGTTGTCTTTATGCTATCTGCTAGTGTTTTTAATGTTCAATACTTGTACGGCTTCATTTTGTATCAAACATTATGATAATGGTGAGGCATGGGACCTGTGCCTGTGCTAGCTTTATCATCCACCCAGATAAAGTAAACCAGGCACTGCCCTTCATTTGAAAGTCTAGTGGCCTAATGGCCAAAATGGGTACATACTTTTGTTTCTTTAAAATCTATGTTGTGTCACAAAGTGAACCAGAACAAAGCTTTCCACCAAAATGATTGATTAAAAGGAAGGTCACTTAATAAATATTATCCTCAACTTTTTTTTAATACTATAGACTAAATAAAATCAAATCTTTTAACAAAAGAAACTCACCATTGAAGAAGGTTATACTATGTGATTCTTTATGTTGTTGAGGTTTAAGATATTTCACAGCCTTTCTTCGATCTTCTTGCACGAAATATTTAATAAATAACTCCTCAACTTCATCTGCTAAGTTCATTACCTGTCATTTCTGATACTAATAAGCAAAAAATTTTAACTAATATAAAAATAACAGACTAAAAAAATTTTATAGTGACAGACTAACATATCTAAGTTAAAACTTTTCATAGATATAAAAAGAAATTTGTGGTGCAGGCCATGGATTACTGGCCACTTGAAAATGTTGGTGGAAAATCAGACCAAGAAATAGCTAGTGGGAAATTTCCAAAAAAAAAAAAAAAAAGCACCCTATCATAATTTTCATACAAATTTTTTCTGCAACATTTCTATGAAAACCAGGCACATAAATATTTAATTTTAGTTAGTTTTTTTTTTTTTTTTTTTTGGACTTTGTTATTTACCTTGTCTGAGCTGTCAAAATAGGAGCTTTCAACAACTTTTAGATAGATGGGAAGAACTTGTTTTCCAGTGACCTAAAGATCAAGAAAAAAAAAATTAAATATGCAGGCAAAAAAAAAAAAAAATGCAATGTTCAAATAAACTTTTCTTTAAAAATAAATTAAAATAGTAACCTATTTACTTACTTTGTCAAATTTCTTCAAAATCTTTATAAAAGCTAGTAAGTTCAAGTTCCTGAAAAGTGATATTAATTATAAACAAGTAAGCTTCAATATCTCAAACTAAAATTAAAATCCAACATTTTTTCTTTAATAAAGAACATTGATCAATAATTTACCTATAATTCTTGAGATAACTCAACCCTTTATAGAGCTCAATAAAAGCTCCTTTAATCATCTTCTCCGCATGATGCAACTTTGTTTTGTTGATGTGCAGCCTTTTTCGTTCCAGGTTACATTTCTTCGAGTTCTGGTTAACTAAATCCTCCCAAACTAAGTAACTAATTGCAGAGAAAGTTCGAGAAGGATTTGTTAGAGGAATGTTTATCTTTAAGTTCTTCCCTTGACAACTAAAAACTCGACCGGAGTGTGTTCTCAGTTTACTGTCCTCTCTTCTAACTCTCATTGATATTTCCATTTCTTCTGATCTTGGTGAATCTAACACTTCATTTTTTTCCAAGTCATCTGTGCTAGTTTCTTGAACTTGCTCTTCTTCTGTTCTGTCCTGAACAGAGTCCTCCTCTGCAGCCAAGAAATGAAAAATTTTAGATTTTATAGTTATAATCAATTTATTTTAAGGCAACTGAGGGTAATTTTTTTTTTTTTCTAATGTTCCCTAATAGTTTCAATTCTTTTTACCTTACTAAAATACAATATTACATTAGAAATTTGAGTGAATTTTTTATTAATCAATTTTGATTCCTAAGGGGACTACTCTGCTTCAACTCTGTTTTTCCCATGTGGTTTAAAGGACATGATTCTTGAAACAAAATTTTACAAACCATTATGCATAAAAAGTCATTTTTCTTATGCACATATGCTATTACTATATGTGCTTTTGAGTGAGGACAAGAAAATGTGATATATATATATATATATATATATGTTAAATGTGTGCAAGTTAATTAGAACAAATTAAGTTTTTTTCTTCAATTATTGAAATGGATTAAAAGGAGATTATTTTTATTAATACCACAAGAAATGGTGCATGATATAGATGCATCTTCTTTAGAATCTTGAGCAGATTTTCCATTTTCGCGCTGTTGCTTGAATGCACTTTTGAGTTCAATGAGAATGTCTAATTGTTTCTTCAAGGATTCTGCTCTTTCCAAGAACTCTTTCTCCTTAGTTTTGTAAAATTGATTCACTTTATTAAGTTGCAAGTCCAAACATGAAAAGAACTCCTTGACAGCATCAGTATCTTCAAATTGCTCAAGCAATTCTGTCTCATACATGTCGCCTTTACTTGCCGAAGAGGCAAGTTTCTTATGAACCTGTTTTATATAAAAAATAATCACATTATTAATTAGTTCATGTCTATAATAATAATAATAATATCAAACAAGTTATTATAAAAATAGATAGGGAATATAAATAGAGTACTTGAATGGCTCCATGGTCTTTATGTTGATGAGGAAATGGAGAGTACTTCTTAAGAGTTGAAAAGAAGTTATTGCATTGGTGGTGGTTCTTGGTGGTGGTGGTGGTGGTGGTGGTGGTGGTTGTATTAAGGAAATGAAATTTCTTGAGGTCGTTCTTGAGTTGCCAATAATCAACAAAGGCTTCTTTCCATTCAGGAACAAGCTGACCTTCAAATTGTTTAGAGAATTTCACCATTCTTTTATTTATTGTTAAAGAACTTATAAATCTTGATTTTTGTTCAAGAAAATGAGCTAAGGTAGTTCTTGAGAATGTGTTTCAATGGCAGCACAAGATCACAATATTTAAGGGTGGTGAGTGATTGGAAAAGGGAATATTGATTGATGTGTAAATACTTATGCTCGACAGCACATTCTAAAATATCCTTTTTGCGCACATATACTAATCCTATATATATGCCTCCACCACTTGAGAACTTATTATAGTGGCCAAGATTCGCCGGAAATTGACCAAACCGCCACCGGATGTGGTGGTGACGCTAATGCCAACATGTTCTTCTCATCAAGATTTTGAAAGGGTGAGAAAATTTAAAGTGGATTGGACTGGGGCCATGCACATGAATTTATTTATTTTTTAAAATTTTTATTTAATAATACTAGAATCGTTTTTAGAGCCCTAAGATCATGAATTCCAACTTGGATATAAGCAAATAAACATTAGAACAGTGTTGTTAAAATCATACCGGACCAACCGGTAGGATCGGTTAAATCGAGAATCAACTATTGGTCTGGTTTTTAAGTTACAAAAAATTAGAAAACTATTGAATCAGAAAAACCGAGAAAACAGGTGAACTGGTCGGACCGGAATTTGCAAAAAGATGCCGTTTTGAACTTAATAAAATTAAAAAAAAAAAAAGAAGAGAAAATGGTAGGAATTAAATCAAACCGATCGATCAAACCACGAACCGACAAAAAAATTGATTCAACTTTCAGTTCGGTTTTAACAACATTGCATTAAAACAATGATTTTACTAGTAAAGCCATTGTCTTTCTATAAGAATTATGTTTCAAAATTAATGGTATATTTGGGTACTTGAGTATGTAATTGCCTCATTAGTTACCAAGATTAATATAAATGTGAAAGATGATTGACTTATTATGTGTAAGCAGGGGTGAGCATTCGGTCGGTTCGGTTTAAAATTGAACCGAACTAAAATAATTAAAATAATCGAAATTAAAATTTTTATAAATCGAACCGAAATTTTAGTGAAAATCAAATCGAATTGAACCGAAAAAATTCAGTTCGATTAGGTTTGATTTTTCGGTTTGATAGTTTTTTTTTCTTTTTGTTATAATAAACTATATATATATATATATATATATATATATATATATATATATATATATAATATTTACATAAATATATTAAAAATATAAATATATATTAAAATTTCGATCGGTTCGGTTCAAATTAAAATTTTTTTTAATAAAAATCAGACTGAACCGAAATTTAATTCGATTTTTTTAAAAAATTAAATCAAACCAAACCACTAAAAAATTAAACCAATTTAATTTTTTAGTTTCGATTCGGTTTTGCTTACCCCTGTGTGTAAGCTCACTAATGTCTCTTCTAATTAGACCAGCAAGATTTCCACCAATTTTTGGGCAACTAATTAAAATAAAATAATAAAATAAAAAACTTCAATTATTTCCCATTACCTCTCCCCATTAAGAAACGTGTAATATAATCTTTTTTTTTTTCTTGCTTGTATATATTAGTAATAATTATATAGATGATAAGATTACATAAATTGAAACAACCATCATATAAGGTGCCGTACACATCAGATCTTCATCCAATTAATAAGCATGTATTTTTTTAGATGAATTAATATGTATATTTTCTTTCATTTTATTGACACAAATTTAGGGGAAATCAACCATAAAAATGTATTTTTTCTTTAAATTGAGAAAATATATTTAATATAATATGTAAAAATAATTTTAAGAGATAATTTAGTTAGTCATAGGGTAAATTCTTAGGTTACTTTATTTTAAAACAAAGTACAATATTTTATTTTTTATAAATTTTACAAAAAAATAATTTAATTTACAAAAAAATATAAAATAATTGTAATTTTTAGTAAAAGGACCATTTTTTTTCGTAATTACGAAATTATTTTTCTTTTTTGTTAATTTAGAAACTTTTTTGTAAAATTATTCTTTTACACAAAATAAGTTATATTTTTGTAAAATTAAAATTTTTTTCGCAATTAAGAAAAATTACAAAAAAATATAAGAAAATTGTGATTTTTGGTAAGAGAACTATTTTTTCGTAATTATGAAATTATTTTTCTTTTTCGTTAATTTAAAAATTTTTTCGTAAAGTTATTATTTTTGCACAAGATAAGTAATATTTTCATAAAATTAAATTTTTTTTCGCAATTAAGAAGAATTATGAAAAAATGGTTTAATTTACGAAAAAAAATATAAAAAATTGTGATTTTTCGTAAGAGAATTATTTTTTTCATAAAATAAAATAAAGTAGATTTATTTTGATTTCTAATAAAGTAACTATAAAATGCACATAGTAAAAGAATTTGTATTAATCTCCTTATTAGTTAAGATTCAATTTTTTAGATTGACATTTAGTAGGTAATTTTTAAATATTTAAGTCAAATATAAGGTGTGTCCTTAAACCCATAAACTGATCCGAGAATATTCCTAATTATCTAAAAAATAATGCATAAAATATTTAACTCATAATATCAAATTATATATATATATAAAGCAAGGTTCTTCACTTCTTTGACTTTTTTTTTTTTTTTTTTTTCATCCCTTTTCCAAATAATGTATCTTCAAATTGATGGGAGGCTCTGTGCCAACAAATTGTTCTCAAAGAATAATATAAACTATTATTATTACCAAAATCCATTAATGGAGAAGTAATGATTTTTCAGACAATTTGGCTATTGGCTATATATACATTATGGTCTGGTTATTTTTATGAAACGAAAACACACCCACACATCATATTAAAAAAGATAATAACTATTCACCTCGTCATATGAGAATTGTCACACCCCACTTTATTTGGTTCACATAATGAAATAAAATAATAGGGATGGAATATATAACTTATTCATGCTATATTTTAATTATTAAATATTTAAAATTTCAACTAAAATTTTGAGATTATGAAATAATTATATATTTTATGAAATTTCATAATTAAATTTATATATAAAAATTAAGAATAATATGATTGGATTAGTGGATTAGTAATTAATTTATTGCACATTTAGAATTTCCACTAAAATTAAGAATAATACTATTTGTTATTTGACTAGTTAGTAACTCAATTATTTATTACATATATACATATATATAGAACTTCAATTAAAATTTATTATTGTATAATTTAAAATTAGGGTAAATTATTATTTAATTCCTAAGATTTAACATAATTAACTAACTCGTCCCTATTTTTTGAGAAACTAACTAATTAGTCTTTCAATTTTGATTCCGTCAGACTATTTAGTCATTATGTCCAATTTTTATATTTTTTTCTATTAAATTTATAAAAAATGACTAAAATGCTCTTGTATATATAATAAATATAATTTTAATTTTATTATTTAAAAAAATAAAAAAAATTCAAATTAATAAAAGTAAATAATATTTATATAATTATATTTAATATCATCAAATTATAAAATTATTTATTATTATATAATTATAATTATTGTATATAATAAAAAATAAAAAATATTTATATTAATAAAATTAAATAATTATTAAATAATTAAATGATTATTATATAATTATATAATTTTACTAATTTATTTTTTTTATTTGTAAATAATAAAATTAAAATTATATTTATTGTATATACAAAGACATTTTAGTTATTTTTTCATAAATTTAATAGAAAAAATATAAAAATTAGACGGAAAAACTAAATAAATTAACGGAATCAAAACTGAGAGACTAATTAGTTAGTTTCTCAAAAAATAAGGACGAATTAATTAATTAAGTTAAATCTTAGGACTAAATAATAATTTACCTTTAAAATTATTCTACAACCTAAATTTGAACTAAAATTAAAAATAATATAATGGTTGAGCATCTGTTTCCTATATTTTAAGAATAGTCATGCTGAAAATAAAATTTAGAATCTCATAATTCTTAATAATTAAGGTTTCAATCTTGAATTTACCAAGAATCAAAACCTCATTAATGATTAAATTATTGATTAATTCCTTTATCTCCAATCAAGTATATATAATGACATACTTTATATGATATTTAATTTATATATTTAAAAATTATTTTTTGAATGCTGATCTCAAATTAAAATCAAACTGTCCATTAATTGTTTTAACTCAACCAATATAACATGAAATATATTAGAATCTTTGTATAATTGTATATTATAAGATTACTAATTAACTTGAAACAAGAATAGGATGCCAAACAAAACTTTAAATAGATATGTACTTAGGATGAGAAAATGTGATAATATTGTGATATATAAAATATATATTATTATAATTAGAGTGATGCATATATGTATTAATGTATGGTACGTATATGTGAAATAAGTACTAGTGGTGTCTAATAATTCACAATACAATAGGTACTATGTTCTATTCTCTTGTTCCTTTGTTCCAATATACAATACCACTCAGCCTCTCCCACCTCAACTTGTCAACATGAGAACTTAACCCCTAACTACAAAAATTCAACAACCATTAATTGCCCTTCTTTAATTTTTCTCTATATGAATTGGCAAAATAAAAAAATAAAAAAATAAAAATTTGTCTCTATATGGGTGGAGCTAAAAAAATTTATTTAAAAGGTCAAAATTATTAGGAAAACAAAAATAGAATGGATAATTTATAAAAATTTAATTTTAGAGAACCTATTGAAAAATTAAAATTAATTTTATATGAATGTGATCGGCTCCAGATCTTTAGAGATTGAATGAGCTAAATTCCTTTGGTATGAACCTTCTGTGATTTATAGTAGCATGTAATAAAGATAAAGAGCATTAGAGAGGTCAAATTTTGTGCTTGGCAAAAGTTTTCTGATGCTTAAGTTATCAATGTAGTTTTCTATGGTTGCAAGGAAGATTGAGACTTCCTTGTAACTAGTAAGCTTTGAATGAAAAAAGGAAGTGAGAGTATGTAGAAGCAGTTATCTCAAATTTAAGATGTGTCTTACATTTTATACTAGCTTGTTGTAATGGCTTGCTGAAAAAGAAATGCACACATCCCAAAGGCAATGATAAATTGTCAGGTCCTTGGATATTGGTATAAAGCTTCTACTGTTAGAAATGCATGTATTTGGTACACATTTAAAGCATGATCTCATGTGTAGAGCTTGGGTAGGTGTTGCTCTCCCTGACAGGCACCACTTCTTAGGGCGACCATCATTTAATGGAGTGATAACTGCTACAATAGTTTACCATGTGACTCCCTGCTCGTTAGCGAGAAGGATAGAGAGCGAGGAGCCACCTCGCTTGATGGGTTGTTGAACTCATTTGGGAGACTTTTTTTCTTGGACTCGAACTAAAGGCCCATGTGAAAACTACTTGATCAGTTAAGTTTCAGCACGATTGGACCAATAAAACTTTAGACAATTTTATTCCTTATCAGAATGGTATATATATTTTATTAAAAAAAATTTTATAAAATTTGGGTGGACAAAGATTAATTGTAACGTTATAATTGAGGAAAATTGACAGCTTGCCTAAGGTGGCTGACTCAAAGCTACGGTATATATTTTTGTTGTTCATGCTCTCTTTCTCTCACTCTACTCATATATACTTTTTGTTTTTGTTTTTGTTTTTTTTTTTTACTTTTAATTTACTTTTTTTAGTGGACTTTTCTTTTTCTTTTTCGTCTTTAATTTTCACATATATTCTATATTTGCAAGATAAATATGTGTAAAAATAAATTTACACTATTTTCAATAAAATTTGGCAAATTTATTGGTTTTTTCATATTTTTTAAATTAGGACAATTAATTAATTTAAATGAGTGAAATTTTTATATAAATTTTTGAGTAATTTTCAGGTCATATTTATAATTATTTTGAATCAATATATAGATAGATAGATAAGGAGGAATAGTGCTATTTTTCTTCATTAATTTCACTTTGATTAATAATTTTATCAATATTAATTTGTTGGATGAGAACTCGAATCGAAACTTAATTCCTCTATTTCTAATTGACAAGATAAATAATGTATTAATTAAGTTCAAAGACTTGAAAATGAAGACTTTTTGCAATGATCTACTATTACATGGGTGTATTGAATTATGAGAATTAAATATTTTTATGAACTTAAAAAGTCATGAGGTATTCAATGACTTTTAAATACTCTATAAAAGTCAAGAGGTATTTAATAATAATTTTTAAAAATTTTAAAAAAGTCTATAAAAATAAGGGGGTATTCAATTGCAAATTTTATAAAGTCAACAAGTATTCAAAAAGTCATTGATTTTTATAAATAATAGATTTTTGTATACTTTCATTAACTTTTTGTGTATGTTATGAATAAAAAATCTCCACAATTCTCTTTCACTTCCCCTCAAGATTTCAGCCGACTTTTTTTTAAAACCA
>CATKHJ010473451.1:0-24623 GCA_949750685.1 Vernicia montana
TTAATTAGTCAAATTTGCTATAAAATGAGGAAGCTACATGGAAACTTCCTATTGATAATATATGGTTATATTTGTTTAAAAATAAAAGAATATTGTAAAATCAAAATTTAGCTAAATTACTAGCCATTGGATTAATCTAAGTAAATCAACACCATTCATTTACTTAAAGCTTATCCAAAAAGCTTTAAAAAGCCATCTAATTGCTATTCTATGTACAAAAGGAAAATTCTAGCTTTTTCTTCAAAGAATGGCCGGTTCTCTCTTAGAGTTCTTCATCAAAGCATGGAAATTCAAGGTAATTATAAATCTTTCCTTCCAAATTTCATTTTAAGCCTGAATAAGTAGAGTTTTATGTTAAGCTTTAAGAAATTTTTTCTCTTCTTTGTTCTTGATGAATTCGGCCTACCAAAGGAAATTGGGAAAAATTATTTATTTCTATATTTTTGATGTTTATGGTTGTATTATGAAGTGAATTGAAAGAATTGATGAATTTATTGAAATTAAATTGCATGATGGAGAAGAATTTGGTTGTTGAGCTTGAATTGGGAAACCTAGGTTTTGAATTGAGTAGAAATTTGGAACACCCATACTGTCAGTCTAGAGACCGAATCTATAGAAGTATAAAACATAAAAGTTGTAGTGTTTTACCTTAATTAAAGGCTCATAAAAGGATTTTGTGAAATTCTTTATGAGTAAGGATATATGTCTCTTGAAAATAGACTAACCCGGATTTGGGGGTTTCTGAGTAAACTCGGATTGTTTGAGTTTATAGAGGACTTTATGAATAGAAATTAGACATAGTCAAAATATAAAAGTTGTATAAAAATGTCTCAAGTGTTCACCTGTAAAAGAAATTTTAAATATTTACTGTGTACAAAGAGAAATTCTACTGGAACTGAAATTGGTCCTGTTTGGAGATTGAATGGGCAATCCGAAATGGAGTAGCCCAAAAGATGAATTTAGAGACTGAATTAAGACAAGTAAAATATGTGAAAAATAATAATTGATATGTGTATAAACTCTGTGTAAAAGAAAATGTAAATTAGATATTTTTATTGAGAGATATGACCTAGTGAATGTGATAAGGTATGGAAACCCTTGTAAACTAGCACTATTGATAGACTTGAGAATATTTCTCATGAATTGAGCATGATAGAAATAGAATTAGAAGAAATTGAAAACTAGTAAAATGATAATTGATATGTGTAGAATTGATCCACAAAAGAATTTAATAAAATTTCAAGTGTAGTATGAGAAATAGAGCTTGTTATGCAATTGACTCTGTACATGAATTCAATTTGTAAACTGACTTAGAGATTTTGATTTAAGGACCTTAAAGATGGAAATGGGTAAAACTCAAAATAGAATAAATGTTCCTTAATGTTTCTAGTACCTCCTAGTAAAAGAAAATTGCAATTGGAAACATAAATCTTGAGTTATACTCAAAATAGTGTGACAAAGTCAGTATACCCTATAATAGAAATAGAACTGAATTGAAATGATTATAAAATTTTCTATGAATTGAATTTTAAGTTTTATTTTGGATATGTTATCAATGTATATGTCTAGTTTTAAATACAAAAAGAATAAACTCATTTGAATTAGTAAATCTTGAGAAATGACAGAGACAAGATGACAATATCTAGTGATATAACTAGATAGTGAATAAAAATATAATGTGACAAAGTTCACAATTGTGACTTAATAAATTATCTATATATGGAAACAATGAATAAACTATTGATAAGAATAATGACTACTAAATTGAATGTGATTATTCAATATGAATTTAATGTGAAAGAGTATTGAATTGCTAAAAAGCAATTAACGAACATTACGGACTACTATATATGCAAATGTATATGCTACTAAATATAAATTGATTTGCATTGATATTAGACAATAGTATTAGAGTTAGAATGGAAATAGTCAAATTGATAAAGTGTTTAATAATCTTTGATTATATGGTATAAATGATGTGGTTCAATATAGAATCTGAAGGAGAATAGATGTCCGGAAATTGAGGAGTGTCACTACCAAGGATACTAAAAGTTTATATTTAGAGAGCTAAGGAAATCAAGGTGAGTACTCTATAAATCTTACATTTCTTAAATGAAATAATTATTTGAGATATTCTTGTCAATGGGGCCTTTGGCCTATATATTATTAATGAAATTCTTTTCAATGAGGCCTTCGGCCTAATTATTAATATTGAATTCCTTCACTGAGGCCTTTGGCCTATTATTACCATTTGACTACAAAGGCTAAACTGTATTCCACTTAGACACTGTAAAAGTGTTACCTTCCATATATCAATCTTTTCTCTAAAATAAATCTTTTCCTGAACTAATAGCACCCATTTGAAAACTCAGCCTACTCTTATCGATAAATTGCTCTCATAGTCATGTTCCTTTAAGGAACCAATTGATCCATGTACAAAATTCCTTTGTTCTTGCAATTGATCACCTTTCCCTGAATCCTATATGATTCGTTATTGTACACTGGTTATCTTTTATTAAATCTTATATGATTCATCATTGTACACTATTGACTTTAAAATATTGAAAGGCTTACATACTGGATCCTAAGTGATCATATTGCATTACTGAAAGCAGAAATCCTCGACTGATGTAGGTATTACATTAGACTGTGTGCACACGGAAAAACCTGTGGATAGGGTGAGAGTGTTCGCCTCAGTTAGGAGGGGTGGTCCTAACCGTGAGACCTAATCAGTCTTACGCTATATACTATTATGAGTGGTTTAGCAATAGTTGCCACTCCACTGTTTACTGATATGAGTGAGCAAGGCAATAGCTGCCACTCCACTATTCATATTGGGAAGCACTCCGCTTCCAATATTGTGATTTCTGCTAAAAATGACATCATCAAATTCCTATCATTACTAATCATATTATTGAATCCCAACTGTTATCGACAAATGTTACTGAATCCCGATTGTCATTGATCACTGTTAGTGTTATTGACCACTGTTATCGAATTTCGACTGCTATTAACCATTATTATTGTTATTGAAACCTAACTGTCATTGATCATTATCATTGAATCCTAATTATTATTGAATATCGTTATTGAATTCCGACTAATATTGATCATCGTTATTGAATCTTAACTGTGTCTTCTATATTGTTACATAGATAGTCTGATATTGAATTCAAATCGACATTACATCGCTATTGATCATTGAAAAACTGTTCTTCCTTCATTATTCATTGAAACTTCAATATTAGACCCCAACTGTTATTGATCGCTGAAAATTTGTTTCTTCTATATAGTTATTTTAGGAAAAATGACAAATTTATTGTTAATTACATATCCAAACACTGTTTTTATTCTTTGTAAGTACTTACTGAGCTTCTTTCACATCCTTATAGTGTTTTATTTCATATTTAGTAGCTGATTCAGTAAGTGGATCTCAAGTATCCATCTTCACTTGGGACTACTTTGCTGAAAGTTAGATGATTTCAATTTACTGTTGAGTCGAATCATTTTAGAGCTCCATGGACTGAAATGGTTTAAAATTGGAATAATGAGCTAAATTGACTTATTTATATGATTCATTTATAAGTTAAACTTTTGATACAATGTAATGTGTTAATAATGATAAAGTATTGAGAATATTTGTATTGTTTTATATGAAGTTAAGGATATCGAAGTGTTTTATTTGGAAGTGTATTTTTAATGCAGGTTGTGAACCTGGGGAAAGTTATAGTTGTAGTTGTTATGCTGCCGAATTGAAAATGATTGCTAATGATCATAGAAATGTATAGTATTAATTGTATTGTTATATTGATTAAGTGGATTTTATGGGTTGTTAGTACCTTTATGGTCACCCATGCCCTAGGACCGTCACATCGCCAAAGGTGGGATGTGACAATGGTAATTATGATCGATGGTCCATGGAATGTAAGTAATCGACTATAAACATTCATTTCTAATTAGGTAGTATTGATATGCAATGCTAGGTGTCACTCACAACTTATGGGAACTAAGTGTGGAATGGAAACTCCACAGCTAGTAGAGTGTCACGACCAGTTTCTAGCCTGCGGGTGGATGTGACTCTGCATTACTTTCCAACTTAGATTCAGGGGAAGACAAAATAGGTCGAGACCCAAATGGAGAATAGGAATCGCCACGTAGTTTTTAAAAACTAGAAAAAGAAGATGACTTTGATTCTTTACTTCTTACCAAACCACCTTAGTCCAAAGATTCTGGGTAAGGAAGTTGGGTATGGACTTAGAAAGGTGTTAGGCACTCAAGCACACTCAGCTATGAGGCTGACTTCTACTTACTGGTTTTCTTTAATTTAAGATGGGTTGGACTTAATGGGATTTTATTAAATAGCAAGTTATATTTCAAGTTATTACAGTTCATGCCAATTCAATTAATCAATTAAAGTAAATAATTATTAAAGCAAATCATGGCAATTAATATTAAAGCAAAAATATCAACCTATTTACTAATCCATTTTCATGCAATTAATAATAGAAATCTAAATTTACCAAGTTATTTAAACCTAATCAAATCAATTAATTAATTAACTTATTAAAGGAAACAAAATTAAATCTAGAATTAACCTAATTACTATTCAAATTACATGTAAATCCAAAAAGAATATGAATTTACCAAATTGGTCCTAACCTAAACAAGTTGATTTACCCACTAATCAAATTTATTAGATTAAAAAAATTAAGCAAACAAGAACAAAAGAAATTAAATTAATAGTGATGTTAACCTACTGTTTTCATGCATCTTAAGCAAGAATCTAAATTTACCAGCTTAACTAATTCAAATTAATACCCTAATTTTAATCCTAATGACTAAAGGGGAGGGGAATCAATTTCATTATTGTTCTTTGTTACATATTACATAATTGAATACTAAAAAGACCTAAATAAGTTATTGAGTAACATAAATAAAAGATTACAGAAGACAAAATACATAAAAACGCAAAAATCTGAAGAGCTCAGCACGCATAGGGCGCATACCCTAATGTGCGCCATATTCAGTGCACCCCATGAAGCCTGCACCCTAGTCTTTTGGGCAGACCCATGTTCTATCCTTTTTGGTCCCTTTATATTTCTTTCACTTCTGGATCTCAATTTTCGCTAATGTGGGGGATCTGAACCACATCTAAAAATGAACAAAACTCGAATAAAGTTATTAGCAAGCATATAGATAATAGACATATGAAAATCGCCTAAACAATACGAATCAATAACTGGTCTTGATTGTCATGGATAAGGCATACATCTTTTAAATAGATTACTGGAACGTAAATTATACACCATAAACCAACAATGATGCATGAATAATATTACAACAAGATGATAAAAATAAAAATGGGAATCCATCTTTTGCAACCTATCCAATGGTCATTCAAGATGATTTTGAATGCATTGGGAATCCCAGGTTGCAGGATTCCAGCCCTCATTGGCTCAATTTCAATAGTTTACCTTTTTTTTTTTTTTTTTTTTCTTTCAAGAACAAATTCACAAGTCTTTTTCAAGGGTTTTCTCTCTTCACTCTCTCTTTTTTTGGTTTTGAAATTTTTTTGCAAAAGAACACTAGAAAGCTCTCTAAATTTCTCCCCAAATTCGGCAAAAAAAAAAAAAAAGTCCTCCCAATGATCAGAAAAGGCTCCTTTATATAGAGCTAGGGTTTGGTTTTAAAAAAGAAAGAAAGGATCTTTCCTATCTAAAAAGATCTTCTAAAATAGGAAAGATCTTTGTTTTCTGATTAGGAAACAAATATGCTAATTATTTGCTTGCTAAAAATGGTTTGAAAATGATTTAGGAAAGAAAAATCAGACAAAAAATCAAATAAAAAAGAAAAGTCAAGACTCTGGTTCTTGAACTTATGGGGCACATGCCCTAGTGTACGCCCCATGCGTGGGACTCGGGAACCCAGAATAACATCCCCAGCATGGGGCGCATACTAAGGTGTGCAGCCCATCAGGCCTGCGCCACTTCCTAGGGCAAAACTCCGAAATGTTCGAGTTTTCTTATCTGTTGCTTTTCGGTTTAGTTTTCAATTCCCAAAAACCTAGAATCATGACTTGTGAACTCATTTCTTAATAGAATAGGCTATTGCCTTCCTCATTGGGCTCCAGGGGTCAAAAATTAAGCGTTCACATAGAGAAAATATGTTTTCTTACTCACATTGCTAATTAGACATGAACCTAAAAAGTCACACACAATAAGACTTGAACTGATCGAGTTATAAGGATTACCATAATTATTAATTAAAGTGTTTAATTAATTAATTAATTAGTAGTAATAGGATTAAACTTGTAATTAAATTTACAAAGACCTTAGTATGTCCCAAAATTTAATCCAAATGAGGTTTATATTAATTAAGTCTTAGTTTTTGTGAGACATAAATGAGAAGGACTTAATTGAAAGAGTTTTAGACTTAATTGCAAACAAAGGCAAAATTGAGTATTACATAAGGTGTGGGCCCAACTCCACAAATGTTGTGGAAGTTAGTCAATTGGGTTAATGAATTTTACTAGCACAATTGTTGAGCTAAATTTTACAAACCCATGTGATGAGTTTGGTGTAAAATGAAAATTCATAAAATCTAAAGGGACTAATAGATAAATGGCCAAATGTGGGCCATCAGCTTCACCAACCACACAAAGTGTGTGGTTGATATAAAAAGTAAAGAAAGAAAAGGAACGGGCAAGATTGCATGTCATTGCAGGGGAAAGAAAAAGAAAGAAAAGGAAAGGGAGAGGGGCACAGTGGAAAAGGAAGAGAAGAGGAAGAAAGAAGAAGAGAGTCTTCTTCAAGGTATTTCTTTATCTTCATATTCTTCATCATCTTCTCCATCTTCTTCTTGTTCTTGCAATTCAACCTATAGAGAGAAACTAGAGAGAGAGAGTGAAAGAAGAAAGTGTTTCTTCTTCATCTTCTTGTTCTTCTACTTTTTATCTAGGGTTATTTGAGAAAGAATTTGAATTGTAAGAATCAAGCTCCATTTCTTCTTCCTTTGTAATTGGATTCTTTTTGAAAGAACCAATTACAAGTTCTTTGTTGCCTTTGCAATTCAAACACCCAAAACACTATAAACCTAAAAGCTTCCAAAGGAAAAAGAGAAGAGTCTTTGATTCATTTTGGGCCACCAATAGAGGGAGTCAAAGACATCTCAAGTACCAAGGAAAGAAGAGTCTTTTTCAAGGCATTTCTTCATCTTCATCTTCTTCATCATCTTCTCCATCTTCTTCTTATTGTTTTAGCAATTCAACCTAGAGAGAAACTAGAGAGAGAGAGTGAAAGAAGAAAGTGTTTCTTCTTCATATTCTTGTTCTTCTACTTTCTATCTAAGGTTACTTGAGAAAGAATTTGAATTGTAAGAATCAAGCTCCATTTCTTCTTCCTTTGTAATTGGGTTCTTTGTGAAAGGACCAATTACAAATTCTTTATTGCCTTTGCAATTCAAACAACCAAAACACTATAAACCTAAAAGCTTCCAAAGGAAAAAGAGAAAAGTCTTTGATTCATTTTAGGCCACTAATAGAGGGAGTCAAAGACATCTCAAGTACCAAGGGAAGAGTTTGATTGATTGAGTTCGTGTGGATGTACTAGAGGTTTCACATTTGAGGAGCTACGGTTGAAGAATTGGATAGTAGTTTTTGCGCTACAAGAGATCATTTGATTACCTATCCTCTTCTTCTTCTTCATGCTTGTATGTTTTGCATATAAATTAAGTTGATTTTTAATGAAATTCATGGGCCAAACTACAGGCGGTTTGAATTTTTGAAAAGTTCAGAAATTCAAACCGCCCACGCTTCCGCTATCCTATGTGATAAGATTGAGCTTGAGGTGTGACCTCACGGATTGAATTCCGCCCAACAAAAGGTCCATGAAAATGGAACATATGAAAAATTGTAATATTTGTGTTGCCAACATGGTTAAGATGTTTTAGCATTTTAATAAGGTTTTTATAAAAACAATAATAGATAAACCGAAATGAAAAAAAAAAAAATTATCACAAGTTGGTATACGAAACATATAGATTTTTCTTCCATATCTTTAATAATGAGTAGTATTTATAACATTTGATTGTAAAATTTTACCATCTTAAATTTTATAGGATGATGTTATTAAAATTTTTAAAAAATTTATTTAATAATTTGATTTTTTTTTTTTTTTAATTTTTTTCCCAAACAAATGTGGGTTTGGGGGCTGAACTATGAGGAACACAGTTAAACCTATTTTAGAAAATTCAAACTTGATTAATACATCTAAAACTTTATGGATGGTCAAGATTTTATAATCATTATAATTTTAGAAAATTCAAACTTGATTAATATATCTAAAACTTTACGGATGGTCAAGATTTTAGAATCATTATAATGCCCAATATCAATTAGGTATGAGAACATAAAAAGGACAAGGTTTAAATGATTTTCAAAACATCTCAAATATTGGTTGGATAACTTACATTAGGCTAAATTAAGAGAGGAATGTTGCCCCAAGAGAGAAGAGTTTTGCAGGGAAATTTCTTGGCAATATAAAATGGGTTCTTTTGAGTAGATAACTCAAATTACTTAACTATCATTTATTTTATTATCAAAATTGAAATCTTATACACTATGGTATTCTTGGATGTACTAAAATAAGAATATAAAATATTTAAGAATCAATTTACAATATGTTTTTTGCAAAAAAAAAATTAATTAAATAAATAATTTTTATATTAATTATATAAATTAACATATACAAATCTGTAAAAAAACTCTTAAATCATTTTTCAATACAAATTTTTAAAAATAAAAAATTAAATTAACAGCCGTGCAATGCTTGAGCTCATGACTAATTTTATATAGTTATTACTTACCTATTATTTTCATATAAGTAAATAAAAAAAAACTTCAAAATATAAATAATATTATTAATTATGTTATGATATATTTACATAAATTAAAAAATATCCCGCAGCAAAGCGCGGGTAGTACACTAGTAAAATAATAATTAAAAAAACCTAATATCTTCACTCTCTCAGCCGCCGCTCGCGACATTTTCTAAAGATCTGCAGAAAATAAGGATCCCGTAACCATCAATTCCGGTCACTGTAAAGTTAAGTGTAAGCTAAAAAAAAAAGCATAGTGTGAGCTCATTGCTTTACTGTCAAGAGACAGAGCTTGACAAGAAAGAACCTTCTTTTCTTTTTACTCTAAAAACATCATCTCCTTGAATTTTGCAGAGGAAGATAAAGGAACTCAGGTGTGCTTTCTTTTTCTTTTTTATTCTCTGATTAAAGTTCTTATTTTTCTCAGTTTATATAATTTTTTTTCTGCACTCTACTCGACATTTTGATGTCTTGATCGTCTTCTTTTTCATTGTTGGTTAATTTTGGAGATTTTTCATGGTATTTAGGGGATAGCTCATCGGGGTTTTCTCTCTGTGAGTGATTTATCATCTGGATTTTTCAGTTTTAATTTGGAAAATAAGATGAACAGTGTTTTATATACCAAGTCCTGCATTTGGGGATTTTCTCTCTCTTACTGCTTTGCAATTGATTATATATATATAAATTTTCCTGTTTGCTTAGACCCTGTTTGTGTTTTAATCTAGTTTTTATCTGGGTGTTTTAGAATTCTTTTAAATCAAATCAGGATACATCTTTCTTCTGATTTTCATTCTAAGCCTGGTCCGTTAAAGATTTGCCTTTTTGCTGTTGGTTATTTCAGGGCTAATGTCAGTAGGACTGGGCAAATAGTGGAACTAAGAAGCTTATGTTTTGAAGGACAGAAGCTTTGATGTCTACTTATTGCAAAGTATTTCAGACTTCTTTTAGTACTTCTGAAGGATTCTGGATTTTTGAGTCATTTAAGCAGGATAATATCATGTTCTTTTGTTTCTCATGTTTAGACACAGTTTAGTATTTGATGATGTTCTTTATGTGATAGCTATTGTACTTTCTAATCTGTTTCATGTTGCATGAAAGTTGGTTGAATTGAGTTTTGTCAGTAGTTCAATAAGTACTCAGATTATAGAAAATAAGGATTGACAAATAGAAAATAAATATATGCATGATCAAGATTTGCCTTTAAACAATTTGAACAATCTATAATGCTTTGTTTAGTACATAACATTGGTGAATGCTAGCATAAAGCTTATTTAACAGCATATGTCAAAACAACTGAAAACATGCAAACCCTTATTTGAGTTTTTGTGTGCTGTATTTCATTCCCTTGATCACTAAATTATTTATCATTTAAGTATTCCCTTGCTTAAAGATGTAGTTTAGTTTCAAAAACATAAATTATTCACCCTATTGCACCTTGTCTTTTTGTTATGTTGCTTGTTGGAAGTGCATCTTTTAAATTTTTGATTCTTCATTATGTATGCATTTACTTATTTTAAATGTTGTTTTACTTATTTTAGTAGCATATATAAGGTGAAAAAGTGCATCTATTCCGCTGAAATTGACAGATTACAGAGAAAAAGGTAGTTTTAATTGATGTTAGAGAAATTGCCACCAAATTTTCTAAATAAGAATTTTGTATAAATCAACAACTACACTATCCCTACCAAGTTTTGGATTTTCTAAAACTAAAATTATGCTCCACCTCAAAATTAATTAGTGCAGGTGGAGAGTTCCAAAGGATCACATTGAACTAATAACAACTTAATTATTCATTAGATCATGCTATCCTTTAAGAATTTTCCATCAGTAGCACTAAATTTACACTTCACATGTTAATCTCTTCCCTTCTTCCTGGTAAGTTAATTACTTATATATATATATGTTATGGTTTTTGAACTTTGATTGTTTATTTGTTAATCTCATTTTTTTAGGATCAATTCACACATGTATTTAATTAGATTAATCTCTTGGCTACTAAACTTTTTAGTGGCTTTTCCGGACAAACTAATTAAATCAGTTCATATATATGTAGGATTTTTATGAACCTCTTTTTTTTGAACAGTTTTTGACCTTTGATTACTTGTTAGTCATTATATTTATTATTTTTTGTTGTAAGTATATGTGGAAGAATATTTATTATTATTTTTAAATCTAAAAAATTATTGTTTTTATTGTTAAAGGACAAGGAGGAGATACAAGAAGTCATATTATATTTGTGGTTTCATTTGGTGCATCCAGGTATAACTACATATTTTTCATTTTGGGTTTAAAACTTTCTTTTGCCTTTATATATATTGTTGTGATGAGTTCTTATATCAACGATTTATTTTTTTGGCACAAATCTTGCAAATTGCATGGATTCTAAAATTTTATTTATTTCCAAAGCTGAAAATGCAATTTGTAAGGAAGAATGGAGGAAGCAACCAAGAAAATGTTTTTATGTAATTGATAAAATTGGTTACTTTGGTGGAATTTATGTAGTAATGTGTCTTCTTTTTTATAATTTCTTTTTATGAATATTGTAATGGAATTTATGTTGTACTGTAATTTTATTTCTCTTTTTTTATCAATATGTAATGAATTATTAACAATAAAATGGAATAATTTAAAAATATATAATGTTATAGTTAATGAATTTGAGCTCGAGCTCGGCTTGGCTCGAGTAGAGCTCGAACAAAGCAATTTTTAAATGAGCCAAGCCCGAGTTCAAAAAAAATAAAATAAATGAGCTCGAGCTCTGCACGTTTACATCCCTACTTTTGTGCTTTTGTTGCTGTTTCTTCACTTTGAATTTAAATGAATAACCTTTCGTGAATTCTAATCCTTGCTTTACCATTGGCAATGAAGTCAACCTTGTAAACAACTGTACACAACCATGCTTCATTGCAAAGATTCTATCCAAGAAACTCACTATGACGTTCTATCTGTGAAAGAAGACGCAAGCTATGAAGAAATCCGTACTGGCTACAGATTGGCCATCCTTAACTATCATCCAGATAAACTACCAAACACATCTCAGGCATGTGACTCTCAAAATGAGTTTGGAGGTAGATTTTTGAAGGTACAGAAGGCTTGGGAAATCCTTGGGAATTTAAGGTCACGTGCAGTTTATGATAGTGAGCTACGAGCTTTGAGAAAAGATACAGGAGTAGCAGAAGATGTCAGTTTAGAGGATATGATGATTGAAGATGGTGAAGTTTTGGAGCTCTTTTATCAGTGTCAATGTGGTGATTTTTTCTTTGTCGATTCATTGGGGTTGGGGAAAATGGGGTATACCTTGTTGAAAAATAAAAATTGGATCTTTTTTGAAACAAGAGATGCTTTACGAGCGTCAGTTGTTCTTCCTTGTGGTTCTTGTTCTTTACAAGTCCGTCTATTGATTAATACAGACGTTAAAGTTTCAATTGATGATAATGTATAATATTTCATATAATCTTATTTCTACAATTCTTTACTCTGATCTTTGTTGCTTGATTTGATCAAAAATCTCTCCCTTCAGCCTGAAATAAGATTCTTTTAAGTGTGAATTTTTGTTCTGATGGTTAGCTATAAGATAGATTGTGTAAACCTGAAAGAATATTCTTTCAAGTGTTAAAATTACAAATAATGATACAAAATTTCTGGCTCTGTATATTCTGATTCCAGACTTGCGATTTATCAGGTTGATAAGAGTGTTAATTCCTATGTTCACTCCTAAACCTCCTGCTCTGCTCCTACCCCTGCCCTGGGACTGGAAAAGGCTAAACAGGCTGCTCCTGTTTTAGAAAGTCCTGTTTCTCCTAAGGATGTTTCTGGTGCAGAAGCCAAAAATTGCAGTATAAGTTTTTTTTTTTTTTTTTCTGAGAGAGAGAAAATTTAATGTTACATGATTATGTAGTGTTGGAATTGACTGCAGTTGGTACTTACACTGCAATTTTTGGCTTCTGATTGATGATGGTGGGGTGAGGTGAATAATTGAGGTGGTGATGAAGTGTGTTTTTTTTTTTTTGAATAATCGTTGTTTTTGATCTGAGTTCTAGCAAATAGTATGATTTAAGATTTCATAAATATATCCATGAAAAGAAATTATAATTTACATGACCAAGGAAATTTGATTTAGTGATACTAAAATTATTTTCAGGATGAATTTAATTAATAAAAAAAAAAAACTCATATATAATCACTAATACTAGAGCAACAAACATTTAAAACTCACAGATGAATTGGAAAATACTGCACATTCAATCAATAATAATCATAGATAAATCATATTATCAATGATTTCTTTAATTAAAAGAGATCAAGTACATAAAAGTTTACTCTTTCTACACATAATTGACTATAACACTCTTAAAACTCCAATTTATACAAGAGAATCAAGAAAAAAGTTTCTTGGAAGAAACCCACTTTTACCATCATACCAAGCAAGATCAACTTTCAACCTAGAAACATGGTAAGCAATCTCATCCTTGGTAGTATCAAAATAAACATAGTACATAGAAGACCCTTTTGTCCCAGTAATTTCCCCAACCCACCACCCATCATTATCAAATGCATCAACTTTATCAAACAGACAATACCCACTTCCTGATCGGATTCTTGGTGGCACTGGCCGGACTTCATCGGCAGCTACCTTCTCTACTAGCAAATTCACCTCATCTTCTTCTAGTAAGTCCTTATACTGCACCAAGTAAGAGTTGTTGGGGCCAAGTGGTTCAAGAATTGTTGCTTTGTGGTATGACCCTACAAACCCTTCTTCTTTGTTGCATACTTCTACTTGATCTCCTTTGAGAAACTCCATTAGTGATTGTTTCTTGAGAAAAAAAAAAAAAAATTGCTGTGTTTAATGATAATAAACTTATATTGCAGGTGTGGCTTATATAAAGGATTTGAATCCTTTTCAAGAGTGAATTAGGATATAGGAAAAAAGGTTATTCCTATTTTGATTTGGAAAAGTAATTCAGAGGTATTTAAAAGAAAAAAAAGAAGACAGAAATAGTTAATTCTTGTTTTTTTTTTTTTTTTTTTTTTCATTTTATATTGGAAATTAGAATTGATAATTTCTTTTTCATTAAGCAATCAGAATACGTAACAAATAGCATGACAACATCATATCTTTGTTTCAATAATTTGATTACACTTGTAATTAAATTTGACAAAATGGGAATTATTCAAAATCATTCACCATTATCTTGATCAACACCATTCAAAAGCCCAAGGCTGCAAATGATAGAACAGAGCAAATCCCAAGTGAAAAATCCTTCTACATGTATCACAAGGGAAGCATGGCAGAAACTATCACAGCTGTAAGGAACACCAAATTATCATGCAAAAATGGACTCTCTACAACAGGAGGAGCCTTTTTAGCCTTTTCTGGTGCTACGGCAGGGGCAGGAGGCTTAGGAGTAAACATATCCAAAGGAAGTAGAACTCTGTCAGCCTGAAAAATTGCAAGTCTGGAATCAGAATATACAGACCCAGAAATTGTTGTATTAGCGAGTCCTGTAGTGATATTTACAAAATTCCCTGTCCTTGTCACATTAAGGGCGAACCGGTTACTAGTTACAGCTAGAGTCCTGACAGGATTATTCACATTTTGAAACTGGAAAGTTGTTATAAATGTAGGTACTATATGAAACTTTACCAACTCAATTTTCTCTGCATCAGTTGAAGAATTTGAAGTGCCCACTTTCAGATCTCCATTGTTTGTATTATTTAGCTGTAAGAATAACTCCGTATCCACTTGTGTTGCTTTTAATAAGCAAACAATCACCGCGAAGTGGCTGGTCTTTCCTAGGATTTTAACCACGTCTAGGGGACAGGGGATGCTGCTACTTGTACACTGGATGGTGATTGTGCTGGAAGAGCTGGCGATGTTTGTACTGGAGCTGCAGGTGGGGGTTGTACGGGAGCTGCAGCCAGGAACTGGGCTGTTGTTTTGGTATAGTAGAGAAAGAGAAAGAGAAGTGAAAATGAGAAGAGAGAATATTGTTGCTTCCTCTTCATAAGTTTTTGTTTTAGAAAGAAGTTTTCTCTCATTTTCTGTTACACTATTGTAATACCCTAGACTTGAATAACTATAAACTATGACTAAAATGGCATAAGAAAGGGAACTAAATGCAAATAGAGTTAAAAAACCAAAGTTGAATCTTAGTATATATGAGCTTGATCGATTAAATTATTGTGATGAATTGCATGAAATTATATTGGTAATATATATGAATATGAATGTTATATGAATAATGTATATGAATATATTTGAATTCACATAAATGATTAAGCGTATGAATGTGTATAAGGAAGGAAGGATAAAATAATCATTTCACAAAAATTATAAAAAATTCCCATAATTATGTATAAGTGAATGACCAAAGGATGGGCTAGACCCAAGCCCAAGAAGTGGGCGGCCATGATGGTGAGAAGGAGGGAAAAATATGGTTTTGATTATATTTACTTGTGTTAAAAATTTGAGTTAGCCCACTTTCTACTAACACAATTTTTAAACCTCAAATATGTTGGTTCAATGAACCTACCCACAATCTATCATCCAATTTTCAATTAAGAAAATTTTTAATTTTAATTTCAAAGCTTCCTTAAGAAGCCATACAACCATAGCCATCCATTCTACTTGATTGAATCTTAACCATTCATTAATGAATAAGACTCACAAACCACCACTAACACTCCATTCACTAAACACCACTCCAAAGAAAATAAAATTCTCTCCTCTCTCCTCTAAGGTTCGGCCAAGGTTGCTCTCAACAACCAAAAGAAGACTTCAAAGGTAATCACTTAAAAACTCAAGTTCTTTCTTTACTCTAAATGCATTCTTGTATTCATTGATGTTTCTTCCATCCCTTTCCTTCTTTGGGTTCGGTTTCATGGTACTATTGAGGGGGGGGATTCTCTTTAATTTAAAAACTTGCTAGATCATAGAAAATAGACATTTGAATAATGAATTAGATCAGTTAAACCAATGATGGAAGAAGGGCAAAACCTTACTAATGGCCTAGTAAGGTTCGACTACTTCTAGTGGATTTTCAAACTCTTGCTTGTTTCATGATTTGAACTTTAAATTAGACTTAATTATATGTCAATTACATGATTTAGAAGTTAATTTAAATTTGACTAAGGATTTTCAAATTTTCCTTTTTAGTTACTATGTGAAATTGGGGTTTTTTGAATGAATGTGTATGAGGCCTCGCCCGAGCACCAGTCTGATCCGTTAAGGGGAATAGAAATGCTTTTCGGGGGAAACTCCACGCATCGAAAACCTGTTGTGAGTTCTGAAAAATTGAAATTTGTATTTTCGCTTTATGTGACAGGGAGTTGCCACTTTAATTTTAATTAGGGAAAATTAAAAGAAAACCCAATTAAGTTGACTCCAAATTATTTATTTTATTCCAATGGGAAAACACTAATCTACGAGTGATCAAAGTGGACTCGGAGATCAGGTTTTGGTAATAAACATTAAATTTCTTAAGTTTGACTTAGGTACAAAATAACTTTATATATGCATGAATAGGAATAAAAAATGATGAATGGACAGTTGTAAATGATACAATCATTATATGAATGACAGTTATAGAGATGAATCAAAAGCAAAAATAAGAAAGGAGGATCCTTCCTCTAGGTCTTATGGGTATTAAGGAAAACACATATTTCTCAATTAATAAATGATAAAGAACATATATAAAGCAGTAAAATAATAGAAAAGGGCAAATATTTTTTAAAATATTTTTGGAGTTGATGCTTTAAAAATTGGCATGCCTGCGTATCCTTTTGAATGAGAATCAAACCCCACACAGTTCTTTCTTCTTGCGAATGAGGGGTTTACTCAAAAGAGGTTTGGTTTATTAATTTAATTCAGATTTTAAATTAATAAGATTAGATCTTATCTGATTTAGACCTAAATAAGATGTGATAAAATGATAAATTCTAATTCTGAGTTTAGAATTTAAAAGTGCAAGAGAAAGAAATTATACCTTTGTTTTTCTTGGCTTTTTCCCAAATGAGCAGAGCTTAACTTCGAATTTGAGCGCCACTTTGGATTTAGGAACTCAAAACAAATAATAACAACTTTAAATTAAAATAAATTTGGTAAGTGGAAGGATTTAATTATAGAAAGGTGATTTCAGTGTATCGAAATTGACAAAGTTTTAGTTATAAATCGGACGAATTTCGGATTCCCTTTTTTTTTTTTCTCTTTTTTTTTCCTCCCCCTTTTTGAAAGAGGAAGCTGGATATTTATAGAGGAGGCTGGGAGGAGCCAAGTGGCGCTGCCGGCGACACGGATCGCTCAGCATGCTTCGAAGGCCGGCACGCTCTTAGCGCTGCCCAGACGGACTTTGGCCTGTCTCAGTTTTCTATCTGGATCGACCCGGTTTTGCACTGTTTTGGTCGTTTTTGCCCGTTTCTGATCTGATTTAGGCCCGATTTGGTTTTATGGGTTTGTAATTGAAAACCATTTGTCTGGAGGTGTAATTTTAAGGGTTCACAATGTGCAATTGATGAAATTGATTACTTAATTGAGTCCTTTAGAATGCTAATTAGATATATATGAAACCAATTTGAAGATTGAATGAAAATTTTTAAATTTTCCCTTGTGTAGGTTCGGCCAACACTAGCTAAATAGTGTCCATTAGCTCAATTTTGCAACTGATTGATAAATTGAGCTTGTAAATATATTAATTGCATAATTGTAAAATCAATTTGAATGATGATTGAGGAAATCTCATTTTTCCCAATTTCTAGGGTTTGGCCAACATAGGGATTGTAAAACCAATTTGATATTTCTTTAATTAAGTATTGAATTGAAGTTGCCTATATGCCAATTGAATGTTTACATGATTAAATTGGAAATTGATCAAGTGAATTTGATTCTCTTCCTCAAGGTATGGTTCAGCCATTTTCTTGAAAGAGCCAAAGGAATGATTGATATGTTTAGGAACATAAAATGCTTTGTAATGAATTGATTGTATATGATATGTGCAATAAAGAAAAGTGAAGAATGTTGGACATTAGTCCAGGGCCTATTCGACCCTTTTAGTACAAAGACATCTAAGTGATAATAAATTACTATCTATGGTTGTATGCTTTGTATGATACTAAATGTATATATTGCCCTGAAATTCTCCATTGCTATTAATATCGTTGAAAACTATTATGCTATGTACAACCCTTATCGAATACCTAAAGGATAACCGATCATTGATACCTAATGATACATATACACCTTCATTGAAACATGAAATTTTAGCCGGTATATCATATTAAGTTATTATGTATTCACTGAGCTTGTCTCACTCATTTAGTGTTTTATTTTTTTCAAGTGCTGTAGAGGATCTAGCAAGGTAAAACTCAAGCTCTATCCTTCCATTTGGGGGTTACTCTGCTCGTTAGTATTATTTTGTCAATTTGAAAAATCACAATGATCATGTATCTCGAAGAAACCTGTCTAGAGGAGCTCCATGGTCATATGGTGCATAGTAATATTAAGATTGTGAACTTTATAAATTTATGCATGGTCTGTAATAATTATATGATAAATGATATATGATGAATGCTAAATATTGACTATGATGATCTACTGCAATGATTATAATGATAATTAAGAGTATACTTTAAGTATACAAGTGGTATTTGTGTAGTATACGTTTGGTATACCTTCATCGTATTTTGGTATATGTTTAGTATACTTTCAGTGTTTAGTGGTATACATCCAATACACTTAGGGTATATGTATGGTATATGTTTAGTGTTCATATAAGATATAGTAGGTTATGGTCTTGGGAATTAGTGTATTAAATGATAAACATGAATCAACATAGTGTAGTGGGTTCTACGGGTTTAAGTGATCTTATGTTTCCCTATACCTTAGGATCGTCACATCTCAAAAGTGGGGTGTGAAAACTATTTACTTTTTTTTTTTCCTTTCCTTTCTTTTCCCTACCCTACTTTATTTCCAAACATTCTGTTAGGGAATGAGGCTTTGTATATCTTTGAAAGAAAAGTGAAGGATGTTCATTGTGATAATGGAGGATTAGTAATTGCATAAGTGTTTGATGTGTTATTAGGTGTTTAATTAGTTTCACTAATAACTTATTTTCCATTACCTTAATAATCATTAGCTTTGTGAAGGTAATATGGCTGCAACTAATTATTATTAGCTTCAAAAGTTGTGAAATTCAATCTCAAAACTGGCTAATTAAAGAATTTCTGTAAAACTATTGGACAAAACTTTTGAAGAAAATCAACTAAATTAAAGATTCTGCAAGTGTTAATTTTTGTTCTAATGACTGTTGCCTATAAGATGGATTAACAGTGCACAAAACTTCATTGTTTAAAATCATATATACCTTTTAATCAACTGCATTTGGTAAGAAGAAAACAAAGGTTACAATAGCTAAGTATAATTGCACCCACAGATTTAACATGTATCTTGAATCCTCTAACCCTATAGTAAACAAGAAAAACAAAAGCTAAGGAATAACAATTTTTTTTTTCAAATATGATATAATTGAAGCAAAATTATAGCAAAAATAATGAAATCAAATAAATTTGTGCCCAAACTTGATTAAAGATTTTACAATAACAAATAAATAAAGAAAATATATAATGTCACATAGAAATTCTATACAAACTCTATATATGATTTCATATACTTGACTCAAAATACTCACAGGCTAGGGAAACGACATTTTCAAAAAATGTAGCAAATGAAATGCATAAATATAAAAAAAAATGAAGTGATCCTATCGCTTGGTGATTTTAAAGGTGAGATTTAGCGATCTCGGTTCGTATGGAGAGGCAGAAGACGCGAAGGTGGTAACTGGGGAGGCAGAAGATGCGAAGGTGAAAAGGGATCTATTTGCAAGCGATAGGTATCGATTTGGATTGCAGCAATTAATTTCAGTTGTGATTTTTTTTTTAAAAATTATAGAAACGGGCTTGAAACATTTTAGACTCGTTTTAGTGAGTTTCCTTGCCGGAAACATTTCAAAAACTCCCAAACGCTTCCCAACAAGCGTTTCTGTGCTTCATAGCTCACAGGTTGATCTCTAATAGAACCTCGACAAAGACGGTCTCTAAGTAGCCATTGATCAATACAAAAATTATGATATAAATGTTTGCAATTTCTAACAACCTTGCACTTGTTTCCATCCTTGAATTCCTCCAAAAAAATTGAACATATTTCATTACTACTATACTTTACTGCATTGCTTTCAAATGTTACAACAGTTCCTTGCAAGACTTGTGGTGGTTCGGTGATGATTGTGATGGTAATCATGGCAGTGGCATGGCCTTCATCAGGTGGTGGTGGACGTAGACAGTAGATAAAGAGAAGGTATAAGGAGGGTATAAAAAATAATGGTGAAATCATTATTAGTGTGTCTAAAATTACAGAAGGGACGTCCATTGAGTTGTGACAATGATTTATAATAAAAATATGTTGAGAAGTATATATATATATATATATATTAATTACTTCTCATCCAAATCGGAATATGAATCCAAGATTTTCAGGTAAAAGAAAACTCTAGTAAATCCATCAGGAGATAGGATATATACAGTAAATCTTTAATTAATTTATAAATTAATTACTTAAGCAAAAAATCAATTTATTTAATATAGAAGTACAAAAATACATGTAGCAATTGATGTAATCTAGTCTGCACGTCTAATTTTAATATGAGCTCTAATAAGAAGTTTAATATGTCCATCCAAAATAGGGTTTAGATTAGGGAGTTGGATGCCTGTAATAGCCCAGTTTTGGTGATCTATAAAGATTCCTAAGTATGAGTGAGATGGTATAATTTTTAGGATTGTTATTGATAAAGTGGAGAAAGGATGAAATCATGATAATGGAGTTTAGAGGTTCAGATTAGACCATTGAAATTGTAAGAATTGATTTAGAGGCAAGGAACGCTCGTTACTAAGGAAGAATAGACATTACTATTAAGTTGTGATTTTAAGAATTTTAGGTAGAAAGGAAAGTAATGCTCATTACAGATTTGGAACGCTCGTTACAAGTATGGCAAGCACCTGGCAAGTGCTGAAAGTAAGTGAGTTGACGAGCGATATAAGAGAAGCGAGAGGCTTCAATGACAAGCTCGAAATTGGAAGAGCGAGTTGAGGAGCTCAGTATCGAAGACGAGTTGATATTAAGGAAAGCGAACTGAGGAGTTCAGTATGATAAGGACGAGGACAAATTGAGAACTCGATAGCGAGGTTAAGGATGTATGTGTAGGCTTATGAGGAGAGTTGTTAGGCTTGGTACTGTATATTGTTGGACAATGTATAGAAGTGTAATTCTTTACTAGAAAGTATATGTGGAGTTACGAGTGCATGAGTATTTGTATGGCTTAGGTTGTAAGATATTTATGGACATATGGTAGATAATGAATGATTGATGTTATAATTCAACTACCATTGAACAATTCTTTTCAGAAATTATATGGACCAAATTGAAAGTTACCTTTCCAATAAAATTTACCTTTCCCATGAGCCATTGTTGACCAGCTTTATGTCCTCCAAAGATTATTTTATTATTATTATTTTTTAAAGACCCATAAAACTATTTCAAAGACCATAAAGCTTGTAAGGCTCGTTACATTTGAGTAACGCCAGTTATGACTTATTCACGCCTGTGAATTTCCTTTCTGTCTCAAATTGATTTTTGGACCACCAGTAGCAACGAACATTACACTTTAGTAACGCCTGTTACATCGCGAAGTTTATATAAATAGGATTTCGGCCCAAAGTGATTTTTAACCATTTTCTCTTATTTCTAGACTATTCTAAACACTCCAAACCATTTCTATTTTCCTCTTAAGCCTAGTTCTTCATTTTCTCCTAAGATTTCAAATGAGCTCTTAGGGAAGATCAACCTGTTATCCCTAGAGTAACTTTTATTCATTGAGTGACGGCCCTTCCACTCGACGCCGTCGGATCACTAAGGTCAACTTTCGTCCCTGCTCGACGGGTGGGTCTTGCAGTCAAACTCGCTTTTGCCTTTGCACTCGAGGACCAATCTTCGTCCAGCCCGAGGAAACCTTTACACACCTTCGTTACCTTTATCGGCGATAATGCATGGGATGGGATCTCATAGATGCAGTAGGAATAGACCAGCTGGTCAGGTGCTATATTCTTAATCTTCTCAAGAATTGTCAAATTTTCAAAAATCCCAAAATTCTCCATTTTTCCAAAACTCAATGGATTTGCTTGAGAATTTACATTTTCAAGCTCCTGTGGATCCCCAATTCGACTATGTATCACTGGAAACCAGAAATTTAGGGCGAGGACGAGCATTGGACAATTTGGGTTAGGCCCATAACTAAGAATGACAAACATTGCACCATCTACGCGACGATTTGGTTGGGCTCGAGGTAAACTGTCATTGGTTAAACAATTATTTGGTTATGCCATTCTAGGATTTGCTCTATTTGAAGCAATTGCCCTGTTTGCCTGTCCTTTTTTTTTTTTTTTTTTAATTTTAAAATCTCATTTTTCTAATCCTCGGTCTTATTTCTTACAACAAGGTGATTCTGCTAGAAAGGTGAAGCTGTTGAAGAAAAGGGAGTCAACAAGAGTCAGAGCTAGTAGGAGTGGTAATAGAAATTTTGCATGAATGGCAAAATCAAAGGTATGTGTGTGTGTGTGTGTGAGTCAGGAAGAAAATTAAGTTGGAGTTAATTCGTACTTTGCCTTATTTTGTGAAACAAAATAAGCCAAAGTAGAGGGCAAACTGTGGACGCTTAATTTTCGACTCTAGAGCCTAGAAGACAAAAGTCTCTTCTATCAAGAGATAAGTTCACGAGTCGTAATTTTAGAACTTTTGAGAAATTAAAACTAAACCAGAAAGAAAAAGACAAGAAAAACTCAAAGATTTTGGAGATTTGCCCTTAGGGAGGGGCGTAGACCTACGTCTGCGCCCTATGGATGGGGTGCAGCCCCAGGGTTGTACCCCATGCCTGTGCCCCATAGATCCAGTAAACTGTTTTCTTATTTGTAGATTTTTCTTATATGATTTTCTTCCTAAAATGATTTAAAACCCATTTTGCTTCAAAGATTTCGAGGGAAATTTTCTTCCTTAATAGAAAATAAGATTATTTTCTATTTAGAAGATCATCCTAAATAGGAAAGATATTCATTTCCTATTTTAAAAGAGGATTTTCAACTTATAAAAAGGGACTTAATTTCTAAAGTGGAGGTTTTTTTGGGACTTTTTTTTTTTTTTCTTCTGGCTTTCTTGAGAACTTTGGGCTTTCTTTCTATACGAAAAAGAAAGAAAAAAGAGAGATACAAAGGGAAAACAAAGGAAACCTAAAAAACTAGACTCAAAGGCTTGTGAACTTGTTCTTTACAAGAAAAGGTAAAAATATAAAACTAAATCACTGAGGGTTGGAATCCGGTAATCTAGAATTCCCAATGCATTCAAACTCCTTTGAATTGCCATGGGATAAGTTACAGTAAATGGATTCCTGGTGATTTATATGCATATTTTTATTGTATCATTATTCATGCATCACTATTTGATTTATAATGTAATTTTCATGTTTTAGTATTTTGTATTAATTGTATTTCGCTTTAGCCATGGCAATCAAGACCAAATTTTGATTTGCGATGCCTCAAAATGACTTTCAGTTGTATGCTTCATGTGTTGTTATCAATTCTAATATTAATGTACAACTTTTTAAATATTAATTTTAATTCAAATAAAATATAAATATGAACAGAGTAATAATTGAACATACATGTAATTAGAGGTCATGTTTTCTATCTAAATGGGATGCAGCCTAGGTCACGCGTCCCATCGGTCTGCGCCCCTTGATCTGCCTTTTCCTTATTATTTTCTTTTATGTTTCAATTTTTTTGACTATTTTGTTTATGTTGAGTTTGTTTATGCTTTAACACTAGGGATAATTAAGGAGGCAAAAGCGAAAAGGGAAAAAGGAAGGAGACAAAACTGACTTGTTCCTAGAGAACAGATGAACAAAGGCACATGGCTTGGCGTGCGCCCCATACCTGCCTAGAGTTTTTATTTTTTGTATATTTATTTATTTATCTTATGTAATTTTTGTTTCCAGTCTCCAGTAGCCTATCTGTGTGATTTTTGTATGTAATATGTAATAATAAAAGTGATGGATGATTTCCCCTTCCTTTTTAGTAATTAGGATTAGAATTAGGGTTTTAATTTGATCTAGATCATATGGTAAATTTAGTTTTTTGTATGAATTGCATGAAAACAATATGTTAAAGTAATCATTAATTGGATTAATATTCCATAATATTCTATGATTTTTGTGTATTTGGTTTAAATGATTAATTTGAATAATTGTTTAATTGATTTAATTAGGCTTAGAACTAACTTGGTAAATTTATATTTCTACTGAATTTGCATGAAACTGGTTAGTAATTAGATTAATATTTTATTATTGATTTGATAGATGTTTGTTCTAAATAAATTTAATTGAATTGGTATGAATGTGATTAACTTGAGATAAATTATCATTATAAAAGCCCATAAAAGCCCAACCCATCCTAAATTAAATTAATGGATTTTTACACAAATAACCCAAAAACTAAAAAAAATAACTTTTTTAGCTCCTAATTTTTTATTTTGCAAAAATAGCCTAAACTTCCCTCTTCATTTACAAATTTAGCTTTTTTTCTTCTTTTTACTTATCAAAGTCATATTTTTTTCTCTTCACCTATAATTTATTGGTTCCACTTCCTTTTAAATTAAA